>JAKSZP010015894.1:0-177521 GCA_022478985.1 Massospora cicadina | reverse complement strand
GGTAGAAATCAACAGTTTTGCTCTCCATTGCTCTGAGGCTCCTTCTGTCACAATTTCAAATTGCTTAAAGAACCCATTAATATTCCCTTCACGATCAAATGGAGGCAGCTTATCACTGCAAACCTCCTGGAGCAGCTCACTTTGTTTTCTAAGCACAGCGTCCAGTGCAAGTTTCAGCTCCGCATAGGCAACTGGCCTACATGTTATGTAGATTTTTATTAAAAGAACCTGTATGCAACATAGCTGGCAACTGAGTTTGCATCATTTTATAATTGATCAATGGGCCCCTGTAGTGAGCACCACTGTTGTAAAATTGGTGGAATCATTTAAGATATGCCGTAAGGGCTTTTTGCACATGGGGTTGACCCATTGAGCAATTAGAATGACAATATGAAGATTGTCAGTCCCTTGGAACACACTTAAAACAATATATGTAACAAAAGGGAGCAATTTCCCTGAAAACACTTCTTTTATTGTAATATAATAATCTGAGCAGATCCTTCCTAGTCCTCTTACTCTCTCTAACTATCTCAATCTCCCCTTCCTCTCAATTGCCCATCTAGCTATATAGCAGCTTCAGACAATACCAATCTCATAGCTTGACTATTCTATTCCACCAATTCTCCTTGATTTCAGCTTATTATTCTTTAGCTCTCTATCACCCTATTTGGAGGCAATTTAATTTGTATTTGTCGAATGTCAACATCTCCTTATTGCCTTTATTAGAGGCGATCCAATAATAACTTGTTATATCCCAATATTGCCTCATCTCGAGGCACTCAAATAATTGCAACTAATTTCATGTTTGGTGGATTCTTTACAATCCACCCTAGCGATTCCCAGCTTATCATCCAGTCATATCGGAATCATGACAAGTGCCAAGCCTGGTGGCACATGGAGCTGGCTCAATATGATTTCCAAGTGTAATACTGTCTGGGAGCTGTAAACACCATTGCGGATTGGTTAAGCTGGGATGTGGGGCTAGCATATGAGAAGGCTGAGCTGGAGAAATATAACACAGCAACCATGTTCAGGGCAGACCAATTTGCTATGATGGTGAGTGAGGAGGATGAACTGGTTGGGGAGATCCAAAGAAATCAAAGGAGATCATCATTTGAGCATTGGTTATGGTCGGAAATACCAGAAGGCCAATGGCACAGCCATCATCATACATATGAGAATAAAATTGGAATTTTGCATCATGACTCATGGATATGGGTTCCAAACCCATCACTGCAGTGTGAAGTGCTGTAGGCATCGCATGACCACCCATTGGCAGGACATCCTGGGGTTGTGAAGATGATTGAACTGGTGCGACATAAGTATTCATGGGCTGGACTGTGGAAGGATATCACAAAAAATGTTGCGGAGTGCTTAGTTTGTGCACTTAAAAGCCCTTGCGGAGGCAGCCTGCGGTTAAGCTAGTCCCAATCCAGAACTCAAGCCAGCCATGGGGGTCAGTTAGTGTGTATTCCATTACAGGGTTAACTAAGATCCAGGGGAAGGATGTGATAATGGTCATTGTTGATCAGTTAACTAAATATGTCGAGTTTTTCTCATGTACCTCAAAATTCTCAGCCAAAGACACTGCAAAAGTTTTTATTGACAAGATATTTGCCCATCATGGCCTACCAGTGGAGATCATTTCAGATAGTGGTCCCCAATTTATATCAAAATTCTGGTCAAGTTTGCTCAGTAACTTGAAGATTCTCCCATGTAGGGCTTTGGCATATCATCCCAAGTCTGATGGGCAGACAGAGAGGGTAAACTAGATAGGAGCAATATCTTTGATGCTATGTCTCAGATCAGCAGGATGATTGGGTTATCTGGATCAGACTGGCTCAGTTTGCTTATAATAACCACCATCAGTTGTCAACAGGGATGATGCCATTCTTTGCAAATCATGGATCCAATCCAGAGTTGGATGGAGGGTCAGATGGTGGAGTATGCCAGGGGGTGGATGAAATATCCTAAAATGACATATATCAAGAGGAAATAAAAAAACAATCTGGAGCATGCCACAGCATGGCAAAAATGGTATGAAGATTAATGGAGAGTGCCAGACTTTTCGTTTGCTCCAGAAGATTGGTTTAACACACAGGTGCATGCCAATACGTGACAAATGAGATGGGCAGCACCAGCCATGTCACCGACACATGACTGATAATCCTTTGGAGAACCACCCTCTAACCTGCGCGCCATTTCTGGAATTCATGATGTATTTTCAGACTAAGGTTCCAGCAATGCTGTAAGCAAGCAGTAAGGCCTGGCACCAAGATAGTGCCACAAACGAGGCCAATGCCTGGCCTAGATCACTTGTTGAGCTCATCATTCTGGTTAACTTGATTGAAATTCCTTTTGAAATAAAGCTAAATTTAAAGCAAGCAATATGAATTTAATTGTAGTTTTTATATTGAGAAAAAAACTGTATTTACAGTTTCCATTTCCTCATTTTTAAAGCATTTTTGATAATTTAAATTATTACTTAAAATCTAGATTAGGCTTTCAATCAACATCCAAATTGTTACTCATGAAAGTCTCATATTTCACATAATGAAAATTCAGAGGATTCAAGACACAGGACATTCAATATGCCAGATCAGTCCTCGTTCTTGAATCCCTGAATCCTTACCTACGATTTCCATCTCTAGTGGTTTTTCTGATTGGTCCAACTTTTTAAATCTAACCTCCGAATTTGTGCACAAATTTGAACCAATATTCATGAGGTCAATGTGTGGATCAGGCTGTCCCTGATCTATCACAACACTCTTGTAAATCCGGAAACTCTTGGATCTTCTTGGGACAGCGTGAACACTCCTCTGGAGTTTTCCAGGTCACTTCCTCAACTGGAAATCCTTTCCATCTTACCAGAAATTGCTGGCAACCCCTAACACAATGTTCCCTCAGGATCTGCTCTACCACATATTCCTGATTGTCCTCCTCCAGTGGGTTCAGTGGCCCAGGCCGCTCTGGTCCACACCCCCAGAATCCTCAAAGTTGTGAACCATGGATAACTGGATGGGCCCTCAACCCCTCCAGGAGGTCCAATTCAAATGCCACCTTGTTAACAACTCAAATCACCATATATGGGCCTAAAACTTCAGTCCAAGTTTCTGGCTCTTCACCAGTACCTCATAATTCTTCACTGCCACTAATACCCAAACCCCTGGAGCAAACAATGGGTCTGGCACTCTTCGGTGATCCACATACCATTTTTGCTGTCCTGTGGCACGCTCCAAGTTGCTTTGCAATTTCCTTCTGATTTCAGTCATTCTTTGGGATAATTTGTCCGCCCCCTGGCATACTCCTCCATTTGATCCCCCATCTAATGCTGGATTGGATCCATGATTAGCAAAAATGGTGACATTCCTGTCAACTATTGTTGGTGTTTATTGTAAGTGAACTGAGCAAGTCTAACCCTGATAACCCGATCATCTTGTCAATCTGAGATATAGCATCGGAGGTATTGCTCCAATATCTGGTTTACCCTCTCTGTTTGCCCATTGGACTGGGGATGGTAAGCTGAAGCCCTACGCGGGCAAATCTTCAAATTACTGAGCAGACTTGACCAGAATTTTGATACAAATTAAGGACTGCAAACCAAAATAATCTCTTCCAGTAGGCTATGATGGGCGAATATCTCATTGATAAAAACCCTTGTAGTGTCCTTGGCCGAGAATTTTGAGGTACACGGGTAAACTCAGTGTATTTTTTAAGTGATTGATAACAACCATTATTGCATCCTTCCCCTGGATCTTAGGTAACCCTGTAATGAAATCCATGCTAATCGATTCCCACAGCTGACTCAGAATTTGGAGTGGGACTAACTTACCTGCGGGCTGCTTTTGCAATGGCTTCAAACGTGTGCAAACCAAGCATTCTGCCACATATTTTTGATATCCTTTTGCAGCCCCCCATGAATACTTCCGTTGCACCAAGCCAATCATCTTCACAACCCCTGGATGTCTCGCCAGTGGGTGGTCATGCAATGCCTGCAGCACTTCCCATTGCAGTGATGGGTTTGGAACCCATATCTGCGAGTTGTGATATATAATTCCATTTTTCTTTTCATATGTACAATGACGGCTGTGCCGATGGCCCTCTGCTGTTTCCGCCCTTAAAACTGCCTGAATAGTGTCCTCCTTTGCTTTCTTCAGATCTCCCCTTCCAGTTCATCCTCCTCACTCACTATCATGGCAAATTGGTCTTCCCAGAACATTGTTGCTGTGTTATACTTCTCCAATTCAGCCTTCTTGTAAGCTAGCCCCACATCCCAGCTCAACCAATCTGCTATGATGTTAACAGCTCCCAGATAGTATTCCACTAGGAAATCATACTGAGCCAGATCCACATGCCAACGGGCTTGGCACTGATTCATTTTCATGGGCTCTTGGTAATACTCCATAACCTGATGGTCTGTCCATACTACAAAAGGATGACGGGCATACAACATGTGGTTCTGCCACTCCTGAAGCGCCGCAACCACCACCAGTAGCTCCTTGTTGTGATGAATGGGGTCTCTCCATATTTTTACATAGCAGTTGGGTAAGAGGGCCCATGTGAGGGCCCATAGGCAAGAGAGGGCCACTGTGGTGGGGTTTCACGTTTGTTGGCTTGTTGAGCAATTTAGATATCCTTAGAACACTGTAAGGATGATGTTCACACTGAGGAGGGCAGTTTGGCCTCCAGAGAGAGCATACAGAGAGGCGACAGCTCTGTCAAAATCCAAGGAATGGTCCATGTTGATTTACCCAAAATCCACGATTTTCCTTGAAATCTCAAATAAATGATTCAAAATTTCAAAATTTTATTTTCAATTTTATAGGTTTTTATTATTTTTATCAGAAGACAAAGTTGTTTTAAACACCTTCGCTTAGTTTAACTTTATATTAGGGAACAGGGGATATGGGGAAATCGGACCCCGCGGAGTCTGTGGGTGGTGGACTATCTGTGGGCCTATTTTGAGAATCTTGGCCTCCGATATTCTCATCTAGGCCCATTCTAGACCATCCATCAAGTACCTGTGGTGTTACGGAAACTTTTTCGCATATATTTCCGTTTGTCAAGGATGAATCAGAGCTCATCTCAACCTTATCACTAAAATTCACATTTTTGGGATCATTCAGCCTGGCAGCCCCTGATTCGCTGGGCTGCCCTTTGCCATGGCTCTCAATAATTTTGATGAGCGGTAGATTCAGCTTGGCGGCTCCTTATTTGTTGAGCTGCCCAATGCCATCATTTCCTTTTCTGGAGTTATTCAGCTTGGCAGCCCCTGATTCGTTGAGCCGCCAAATGCTGATGTTTCCTCTTTTAGTGTTATTTGGCATGGCAGCTCCTATTTTGCTGAGCTGCCCAATGCTGTGATTCTTGCCGCTTCCATTTTTGGCATAATTTGGCTTGGCAGCCCCTGGTTCGCTGGGCTGCTCTTTGCCATTGCCAATCTCTATGCATGAGACCTCAGAATTTGGGTTGGCGGCCTCTGATTGGCCTGGTCGCCATTTACATTGACCTTTGACACCTTTGCCTTGAGGTTTAGTCGATTTTGTGGCATCTGATTTGTCAGAATGCCATTTACAAGGGTCATTGCCCTTGAGCCCTATACTTTAATATATATCAAGTGTGACACTATTAGCCGCGATCCCCGCCTTAGGATGGGTTGGGGCTATGTGGTGGTCATGCAGCGCCTTGACCGTCACACTTGTCATACATTGGGTAATTCATTTCTGCTGGAATCATTTTCCAGCTGGTATAACACACTGGGTGCTCCAACTCATCCTTCCCTTCTGTAAGAGTACTGCTCCCACAGCAAAGTTTTGAGATGTCTGTCTCAACCATAAAAGTTTTTCCTGGATCTGGATGGGCAAGGACCAGCGTTAAAATGAGCTTCTCTTTCAACAGGTTGAATGCCCTCTCCTCTTCTTCCCCACATATGAACAGTACGTTCTGCATTTGTCGCACAAGTGGCAAGGCTAACTTTGATAGATTCTTGATGAACCTCCTGAGAAAATTTGCTATCCCCAGAAAACTTCTTACACCTGTCTGATCGGTTGGTGCCTTCCATGCACACACCACCTGGATCTTATCTTGGAATACCCCCAGGCCTTTTCCAAATATCACATTCCCTAGGAACTTGACCAACTCCTGGTTAAACTCACATTATGAAGGCTTCAGACGTAATCCTTCCTCAGCCAATGCCATCAGGACTTCCCATACATCCTGTACATGAGCTTTCTTGGAACGTTAAAACACCATGATTTCATCCATATAAGCGATACAACACTGGCCAGTCAACTGACAGAGTACTCAGTCAATCATTAATCGAAATACCTCTGGGGCATTGCGCAGCCCAAGTGGCATAACTTGGTATTAGAATATTCTAAGGTGGTACTTGAATGCCGTGTATCTTTGGTGCTCCAGCCTCACAGGTACCTGGTTTAATGCATCTGCCAAATCAAGCTTGGTGAAAATGTTGCATCCCATGACCATTGGCAAGATATCTTCTATTAGTGGCATTGGGTAAGGATCCAGCTCTGTGACTGCATTTAACCTCCAGTAGTCCATGTATGGATGTAACCCTCCACTTGCCTTGGGCATCAGCAACACTGAAGATACCACAGCTGCTTTTGATGGCTTAATCAAACCTTTGCTCAACATTGAATTCATGTGGTCCTCCAATGCAGCTTTGGCTCATTCATTCAATGGGCAAACAGGGCATATATTGGGAAGTTATGACCCTTCCTTAAACTGAAAAGAGAATACAAATGTCCCTGTGGGGAAAAATGGCAAACTTTTTTTGGACCAAAGACCCCCACAAAATCTTGGTATTCAGCAGGAAAGACCTCTTCCTGCATGGCCCTCAGTGTTCTATACTTATATAATCTCAGGTTTCCCACCAACAGACTCCACTTCATTGGTGGACCCATCCTTGGGTTTAAGGTTATGGTACCAGAAGGCACGTCAATCTGGGGTCTGAACTGACGTTACCACTGCATCCCAAACACTACTGGGTGGGTCAGGTTCTCAATCACACAAAACCGCATCCAGAACACGAATGGGGCCTGCTGTACCTTCACTGAAGGGCATATACGTCATGATGGCGCCCTCTGTGTGGCATCAACAAATACCACCACTGGTCCTTCCTGCACCTGCAGCTTCAAACGCTCTGCCAATGCCAATTCAACATAATCCTCTTCTGCCCCAGTATCTATAAGGGCCATTGCCCTTTCCATTCCCCCATCTGTATGCAACTCTATGGGGATAAACAGTTGAGAATAAAGCAAAGAAGGAGATTTATTTTTAAATGAGACTTTCACTTGCAAATTAACTGATGGAGATTCTGACATATTCCCTTGGAGCCCTCCCCCTTGAATTTTCCCACGTTTCTTGGGGCTGGGTGCCACCCCCTTGACTGGAATGGCCAATTACTGAGGACTGTCCCTTCCCTAGTGACATTGACTCCTCCCGCTAGTCCCATGCCAGTGCTAATTGTTTTTCAACTTGAACTGCTAAGGCCACTTCCTCCCCCAGCGTAGCTTGGACCTTTTCTGCTGCTAAGGCTGCAAGCAAATCTGCCTGCAACCCCTGGCAGAACATTCATGAGGATTGGGAATCTGTAACCTGAGCTGCCTTTGCCAGCGGATGGAAGACCCTGAATACTCCTCTACAGAGCTATAACACTGGCTGACTGTTAAAAGTGATGACCAGGCCTCACCTTTTGCTTCATCTGGACATGCCACCCGGTTGATAAACTCCACACACTCCTCCATGATTTTTGGCAAACTCTCCTGTTCCTCAATGAGTTCCTGGAACCATCCCACCAATTCTGTGGGTAATGCATCAACCTGTGCTAGTTGGAGTGCGAGAGGGGATACCCCCCTGTCACCTGTGCCAAACGCGCCTGGAAGTGGATCCATACAATTACTTAATGAAGTTTATTTAACGCATCCATGGATAATGCCACTTGACCAGTGGGTGATTTAGTTTTTTCCTGGACCACTATGGTTTGCTGAGTTGTTGCCCCCCATAATCGTCCCACTTTTCATAGCAAAAATGCCAATGAAAATCCACCATAACCATGGTCAAAAGATGTCAGTTCCATTCCTCTCTCTTGGTAACCACCGCTTCTTCCTGGGGCCCCCACAAGATGGAGAGAAAGGTATTTGAGTTTCGTTTTATGTAACGCACAAATTCAGGCCAATATGTGACAAATGAGATGGGCAGCACCAGCCATATCACTGACACATGACTGATAATCCTTTGGAGAACTACCCTCTAACCTGTTTGACATTTCCAGAATTTTTGAAGTATTTACAGACTAAGGTTCCGGTGATGCTGCAAGCAAGCAGTAAGGCCTGGCCCCAAGATAGTGCCACAAACGAGGCCAATTCCTGGCCTAGCTCACTTGTTGAGCTCATCATTCTGGTTAACTTGATTGAAATTCCTTTTAAAATAAAGCTAAAAACAAAGCAATAAATCTGAAATTTTATTGTGGTTTTCCTATTAAAAAATGAAACTGTATTTACAGTTTTCATTTCCTCATTTTTAAAGCATTTTTGATAGTTTAAATTATTACTAAAACCTTTTAAATTAGGCCTTCAAGCAACATCCAAATTGTTGCTTATTAAAGTCTCATATTCCACATAATAAAAATTTGGAGGATTCAAGACACCAGTCATTCAATATGCCAGATCAGCCCTCATTCTCAAATCCCCAAATCCTTACCTACAATTTTCGTCTCTAGTGGTTTTTCTGATTAGTCTGATTTTCCAAATCTGACCTCTGAATTCATGCACAAATTCAAACTATTATTTATGAGGTCAATGTGTGGATCAGGCTGGCCCCAATCCATCAGAATTGGGTGTTGGTGGCAGTGAAATATTTTGCAGTAACAGTGAAGAGCTGGAAACTCAAATCAAAGTCCTTAGGACTGTATAAGGTGATTCACGTTATCAACAAGGTTGCATTTTATTTTGAACAATCTGGAAGGGTTAAGGGCTCATCCAGTTATCCATGGCTCATAGCTTTGGGGATTCCAGGGGCTTGTACCAAAGCGGCCTGGGCTGTTGAGCCCACAGGAGGAGGACAACCAGGAATATGAGGCTGAGCAAATCCTGAAGGAACGTTGGGTTAGGGGTCAGTGGCAATTCCTGGTAAAGTGGAGAGGGTATCTGGTGGAGGAAGTGACCTGGCAGAAACCAGAGGAGTGCGCACGCTGTTCTGAGAAGATCTGAGAGTTTCCAGATTTACAAGAGTTGATGTGACAGATTGGGGCCAGCCCGATCAGCACATTGACCTCATGAATATAGTTTCAGATCTGCATGCAAATTTTTAGGTTGAGTTTGAAGACTCTGGCTAATTAGAAAAGCAATTGGAGTTGAATATGTAGGTAAGGATTTGGGGATTTGAGAATGAGGGCTAATCTGGCATATCAAACAACTTGTGTCTTGAATCCTCCAAATTTTCGTAATTTGTGTTATGAGACTTTCACAAGCAACAATTTGGATGTCACTCAAAAGCCTAATCTAGGATTTAAACACCTAAACTATCACAGATGCTTTAAATGAATAAATGGCAACTGCAGATATAGTTTCGTTTTCTCAGAGGAAAATTACAATAAATTTCTCGGCGCTGTTGCTTGCCTAAAAAGTCACTTTAAACTTTTATTTTACGGAAATATTATTCAAAATAAACCAGAATAATGAGCTCCACTAGTGAGCTGGGCCAAGCATTGGCTTCATTTGCGGTATAGAATGGAGTTAAACTTTGCTGCTAGCCTGCAGCATTGCTGGAACCTTGGTCCATGAATACGTCGTGAACTCTGGTAATATCATGCTGGTTTGGGGAGGTTCTATGTGGTATTGTCAGTCATGTGGTTTAACATGGCTTGTGCTTCCCAACTCCTATGTCGCATATTGGCATGAACCCGTGCATTACAAAAAATGATGGTGCATCACCAAAGCTAGTTTACCATATGCATGATAACATTATTCTCGTTTATGACAGGAATCATGACTCTCAATAATTTCTGGTAAGGCTCACAAGCATGATGGAGGGCAATCTGAGCATCAAAATTTTTTTGTAGTATTAGCTCCAAATCACATCTGAGCTTAAAATAAAATTGCCTTTGAAGGATTGCACTGTCTCATCTTTATTGAAACAGACGTTGAGAAACATGTTTTATATGTAGTCAACCATTTGGCTCTGCCAAATTCTTTGGTCAATAATTCTTTAGCATTGAGGTATTAACCGCCCATCTTCTGTAGTTTAGGCATAATCAACCCTTGGCTTTTGGTGTCTAAAAAATTCATGACCATAGTTAACTAGCATTCTCCAGCGCCTCAGCTATACTGATCTCGAAGAGGCTGATAAAGTTGTATACTTTTGGATGTTTTTAAAATTTTGAAAAAAAATTATAATATTAACATAAAGGTGAGACCTGTAACTACAGGGACAAAGACCATGTATATCTCCCCCATACTGTTCAGATAACCATAAAGAAGGAGTGACTCAGCCAGAAGTAGTCAGACCAGCTATTAGGTAGGACGCTGCAGTTACATGAGTGGTGGTAGCAGCCTTCTGCATCTCCTGGGGCAGTTGAGTTTCACAAATTTTTAGATTCAATAAGCTCCACTTGAGGAGCCATTGAGTTACCCATGGAGACTGACATTATGGGACCAGGCGCGGAGGTAAGAAATGTAGGTACCTCCCTCATAATCAGCACCTCTTCACTTTCATCTTCAGGTTCCGTTGGTATTGTCTCTCAATCAATGATGAAGAAATCCACAGATGGCCACTAGGACCCTCCTGGAAGTGCTTATAATTGCCACTGTTGATTTCAATTCTGAACTGATCCAAAATACTGGAAAGCCTCTGTCGCTCCACCAGGATCATGTTCTCAACATGCTCAATTTTCTGATTAGCAGACAAGAGGTTTTTTTTAAGATTAAAATTCTCTGTTCCTAAAGATTTCACCTTCTGACCCTGAGTTCTCAGGTCTAGTCTTAAGGAGTCAATGATTTGATACAGATCAGTATTGGAGAGTATCACTATATCCATATCCATATCTAGGGCATCAAGACCGCAACGATAAGCAAACCCATCCATTGATTTTTCTTTTAACAACTAGTCTTGCTCTTGTAACATGCACAATAATCACCCCACTTGGCTTCTTAAATCATTTTATGCTTGATAAATTGCATCTGTGTTCTCCTGCAGATCCACCCAATTGGATGATTTAGCCTCAGTGTGTCACTCTATCTCCATTTTCAGATAGTCCTCTATCTGGGTGCAATAATGAAAGATATCGGCAACTCATTGGGGGATCACCCCACGATGGCTCAGAATGTCTTTAATAATGCCTGACAAGTCAGCATTAAGTTGTGCAGCAAGCACTTCAACATGCTGATGGGCTTCTTGGGTATATTGGCGATTATCCAACATGACTTTCCAAAGGTACCAAAATGCGTTGTCCAAGTGTCTCAGTAGGAAAGAATTATCCCTTTGTTGGGCCTCCATGAACGTAACAAGTCCTCCAATATCAATGTTCTAATAATCTATAATTTGATGTGCTTGTCAGTTCAAGGGATGTACATATCAAGCTATAACGTCAACCAGTTGATCCTAGATGGTGAGTCTTCTAATCGTTTTGCTCATGGTCAACTCTCAGAAAATCTGATAATTTTCATACAAAGATTATTGACGTTTGTAATTTTGAAATATAGCCAACTGGTCCTTGTTCACATTGTTAGCAGCTGGGCGGTAGCCATGCAGTAGCCATCAAGATACTTTCTGCAATTGAGCCTGAAGAACATTTGCTACTCAAACCAACGCATGAGATTCAAGCATAACAGAAGGGGGAAAGCCTGCCATAGATACTTTCATCCCTTCAATTGTAGAACTGCTCACTTGGAAATGGTTAATAACTGGATTGTCTTCATCCATAGGCTTGTACAAATACTTTGCCCCAAGTCAATGGTGAACTATTTTTCCTCCAGAGTCATACTTGTAAAACTAGTCTTATGAACAAAATGCACCCCTGTAGTGAGCACCACAATGTTGAAATCAGTTCTAAGGCAATAGTTTTGGTGCACAGGTATTCATTAATAAACTTACAAGATACTGTAAGAGAACAGCGACTTTTTTTTTAACAAAAAAAGGGACAACTTTTCTAACAAAATAGATTTTTATTCTATATTTTGGATAGAAGCACAGGGCAATATTGAATACTGACACAGGCTTCTGGTCTTATAGAAAGGGTCCATTTTCACTGAAGTATTCTCTTCAATGACATAAGGAGTAAAGGATCCTGTGTCTTTCAGATTCCGCCAAGATATGCTCTTTCCACTAACATTCCTATTGGCGCCTTCCTTTATACTAAGCTGCACTCAACAATGGTAGACTAGAGTGTAATTATCTTATTAAGGATTAAAAAAATTACCAAAGCACAGGGTATTTCCATTTTAGTAATGATCAAGTAACTGCAAGTGAGGCTCTGGTGAATAGCCATAATAAATATAGATTCTTATGCTGAATATTTTTATTCTGGTTTGAGGGGACAGTATTGAAGATAATGATATAGGTAGCAGGAGCAGATCTAATCTACTGAGGCTAAGAGCCAATATATGTACTAGATCAAGGAGATTGAAATTGCACTGGGGGGTTATATGATTTGATCTACCATATTTATGAATCTACAACACAAAGGCAAAATCACCTTAAAGTAATCTAATAAAGCTTTGGTGACTCTTTAAGAAGTCAAAAGACACACGCTTGGGACTTCCTATGACTTCAAATTCTACTTCTAAGTATTATTAAACTATAATTATTAGCTAGATATTACATAAGCTAATGGTTGGTCAAAACAGCTGCATCAACCTTGATACAAGTTAGCCAATTAGCCATTTTAAAAATATTTTCATCTTGGCTGATTACAAGATTGCCTAGTATTTGATTGGTGAGTAAAATTGTTTTCATCCCCCAGAACCCCCTTCAGGTCTATAAAAGAGTATGGTTTTCTCTTAGAAAGTAGCACTAAATTTAAGTTAGTGTGTGGGCAAACTTTCCCATAGGTTTTCATATTCCACTTGGGGTTCAATATAACCTTGGTAACTAGATCCGCACATTTTGGCTTAAAGTTAGGAGTAAAAGTATTACACTGATCTAAACTAGTCCGCCAAGAATTATACTGAGGATTCTTAGTAAGCTTCAAACTATTCATCACTAGGACATTCTTCTCAACTAGTCAAATGTCTAATTGTCTGATAAAATGCTTAAAAATTTACAAATATTTTACTTTTCATAGTACTTTAATCAACTTTATAGAGTAATATAAGTTGATTATATAAATTATTATTATTATGAATTAAATTAACTTTATTACATATAATGTATAATATACGTATATATAATGTTACTGTCAGGATAAAGCTGGAGTTTATGTTTATGATACATTCTCACTAACAACTAAGCTAATAGAAACTTAAACATTTAAATATCCTAAATATCAACTGAGAGAAGAAACTGGAAAACTTAATTTAATAAATATATAGAGATGTGGGAATCCAGCTGATCCTTGCTCGCTGGTGCTTGACACCTGCTGGATTCCACAAAGATTTATAAAAAATTTAAATAACTAAATAAAAGGCGCTAATAAAAATGGGATTTTTATACATTTTATTATCAGCACAATAAAGGTGAAAACAACCCCCCTCTACATCTGACCATTTAATACTTAAAGTAATTTGAGGTTCAAGGGAAATTTGGGGATATGTTTGGAATAGCTTAACTGAGTCTGAATTAGGAAATATGAAGGAATAATGTATCACAACTTGGGAACTCGCTTCAGGGCAGGGAACAAAAGAAGAGGAATTCTGATTGGCCCAAACATACTTGTGAGGTAACGTTTTTATGAATTTGAGCCAATCCCAATCTGAGAAATTTCTTGCACCTTGGGGGACCCCCTCCAAGCCTATAAAAGGGGGTCCCCATGTATGTGCATTGGAGGACTTTGTTGGGGTTGGATGAGTGCCTTCCAATGATTTCCCCAAGGTCTGTGGTGAGGTCAGAGTAATCTGACCAGCTGATTTTACAGCTTGTGCCCATACAGGTTTCAAACTGGTGTTACCCCAATTAATGGGGTTCAACTGAGAATTGGCCAGGGTCTTTTGGCTAATATCCTCAATTTCATCCTTTTTAGTTTTATAAATGAACTCTTAAGAACATTATAAAAACGCAAATGGCCGACTTTTCCCCTCTTTGGCTGAATTCAACCTAAGACATTCTTAATTTTCAGCTGTGAGGGCAAATGTCTGACATCACCCTCCTCAAGAATGTTGGGGAGAGAATTAGGTCATAGGAAACAGCCATGTACGCAATTGATGGTAATACCTGTAGCTAAAGATTAATAGAGTACTCATTTTCCCTTTTGTAAGTGATGGTGAAGGGGCCCTCCCATATTGATCCAAGCTTACCGCTTTTAGGGGTGATACGGTTATGGTAGTATAAGACCATATCAGACACTTGGAATGTAGGCAGGGGGGTTCAGAGCTCATTTGCAGCCTGCCCTTCTTTAGTCAGCGTTTTGGCTAGATTAGTCATAGCCTCAGCCTGGAGTTGGGTGATCGCTGAGCTAATCTGCGCATGACTTTCTCAGGTTACTCAACTCTAGAGGAGAATACATCTTTACCTAAAAAAGCAGGTATTCCTGGTTTCCACCCATACAAGACTGTAAGGGGGACATTTTTAAAATCCAATGATAACTGATCTGGTAAGCCATAAGGGCACTGGGTAAGAATTGATCCCAGTGAAGTGGATCAGAAGAGGCCATTTTGCGTAAGATAGATACCAAGGTTCCATTTGCTCTCTCCACAGTACCATTGGTAGATGGATTGTATGGAGCTGAGAAAAGTTGTTGGTCCCTATGGAGGTGGCCAGGGTTTTTAATACTCTGGAGGTGAATTTTCTTCTATTATTGCAGAGTAATACTTGAGGACAGCTATGTCGAGAGAAAGTATTCTGATGTAAAAAGGTGGCTGTGGCCTTGGCCATTTGAGCAGGAAGAGCTACGTTCTTTATCCACTTAGTGAAATGGTCAATGGCTACCAGGATATTTCGGTTGTCACTATTAGTCTGAGGGATAGGACCTACTACATCCAGACTAATTGTGTGGAAAGGTTGTTGAGGGGTGGTTGGTTGATACTGATATCTAGTTTTGAAGCCGGACTGCTTCTTGCAAGTAAGGCAGGCCTCCAAGACATCAATAATATCTTCCATCATTTCATCCCAATAAACCCAATCCTTAATCCACTCATAGGTTTTCTTGGCCCCTCCATGACCTAGAGTGGAGTGTGCTTTTAGGATAGCAGGTACACGTTCCAAGGGCTGAAGGTAAGGCAGCCATTTTGTCCCCACCTGCTTATACAACTTCCCGTTCTCCACTTTAGTGTTATGGGAGTGTTGGGCTGACATTTTCTGTACAGGCTCATACTCATCTTCCCAGTCATTGGAGGTCGTTAAGAGGTCATGTAGCCTCTCTGCCTCACTATTATCCAAGTGAAGGACTGGTAGCTGGGTCAACCCATCAAAATCATGTGATGGGTTCCAGCATGGTGTTCAATCTTCATGTCATAAGTCTGGAGCTTTAAAGCACAGCGAGTTAACCGGCCAGTAGGATCTTTCATGTTCTGTAACCATTTTAGGGATGCGTGGTCAGTAACCACAGTGAAGGTAGTTCCATATAGGAAAGGGCGGTAGTCCTTCACAGCTAATAGAATAGCAAGTCACTCCTTCTCCGTTGCACTGTAGTTACGTTCAGCCTTTGACAGCATCTTACTAAAGTAGGATACAGGATGATCTACATCGTTTTCATTCAATTGGGCTAAGATGGTCCCAATGGCATAGTCCGAAGTGTCAGTAAATAAGATGAAGGGTTTATTATAATTTGGGTGCCGTAGGATAGGGCGTTGATGCAACAGTTGCTTCTGCGTCTCAAAAGCAGTCTTCTGCTCTGCACCCACTGAAAAGGAGCGTTCTTGGTCAATAGGCGGACAAGAGGTTCACTGATCTGGGCAAACTTAGGGATGAACTGATGATAATATCCCATCATCCCTAGAAAGACCTGAATATCCTATAAATTTTTAGGGGGCGGCATTTTTGAGATGGCTTTAACTTTATCTTGGACTGATTGAATTCCTTTGCTGAGGAATGGAATGGCTGAGAAAATCCAGTTTCTTTTGAAAGAAGGTACATTTGGAAGGCTTTAACTTGATATTTGACTTACATAGTCAGTGAAACACCTCCTTCAGGTGATCAAGATGCACATTGAAAGTTTTTGAAAATACAGTGATGTTATCGAGGTAAACGATGAAGCAACTTAACTTCAAGTCCTGCATGATATGGTCCATTTCACGCTAGAATGTAGCAGGTGCATTGCACAACCCTTGAGGTAATCGGGTTGGTTGAAAGAGACACTCACTACAAATGAGAGCACATTTATCCTGGTCCTCAGGGGAGAGATCCATTTGCCAATAGCCGCTAGCTAAGTCCATGGCATAAAATTACTTAGATACAGAGAGTTGGGCCAAGGCATCATCAATATGAGGGAGAGGATAGCTATCGTTTTTTGTGAGGTTATTTAACTTGCAGTAATCCATGACTATCTGATGACCTCCATTTTCTTTTTTATTAGCAGGAGAGGAGAAGACCAGGGGCTTTGTGGAGGAACTAGATACCCCACATCTAGTAACTGCTGAAATTCTATCATCATTTGCTGTTCTTCCACTTTTGATTTGTGGCAAGGTTTTGACCAAATGGGATGGTCATCACCCACATCAATGGAGTGGCACCAGCCCTACATGTGACCATAATCGTTATCTGATTTGAAGAATATGTCACTTTAGTCATTGAGGAGAGTGTAAACTTTCTCCAGATCATCTGGGGTCAACTTATCCGATATATGGACGTTGGGCAAGGTGCACACCAGGTTATCCGTTGGCAGGCCCAATCTATCATGGAACCAATGGAGTAAATTTGTTCAATGTCCTCCACATGGACTAACAAATCTCTGCCAATCTCCTGTTGTTTTTTTACAACTATATTTTTGGAGGTGAGGTTCCCCAACAGCAAAGTAATGAGCTTCTGGTAATCTGGGTCAAGAACGCCAGGCAATAACCGAGGCTCCAAGGGACTAACACCCTCAATACTAACGAGGTGCAACAAACAGTGGCATGGGATTTGAAGCGTGACTTTCGTGTCAACCACTTGTTGTTCACTGGGCTCAATCATAACCTCATCTGCAGCATGAAAAGGGATACCTTCCCTAGCATCCACTGACTTGGGCAATTACTTTGCGTTATGCCCAGAAGTGGTATAAGACAGAGGTATAGCTGAGAGGGGGTATTTAACCAGGCAAGAGTATTAGTGCCTACTAGATTCTTTATTGCATAAAACTAACAGCACCACATAGTTGAGTAACGAGAGGTAACCTTGCTTCAGGTTGATTATTCCTTCATACTCAATCATTTATTGAGTGCTGATGAGCATATCATACGTGTTGTTATCTAAGGCCACAGCAGGGGCTGATAAAATAAGCTTCCCAACTTAAATGGGAAGGGAAGAGTTCCCCCAATTGCAAGGGTATTATTTGGGCCAACAATTCCAAATTCTTATGTGTACTCCAAATTCAGGTGCAAGCTTTATCTTCTTGATAAGCTTATTGGATATCACATTAATGGGGGATCCAGTGTCCAGAATGACCAGTATTCTGACTTTTTGAATGACCACTTCAACCCTAGTGAGCGTTCCTCCAAAGTTAGGTGACAAATTTAAAGCCTCCTTGAGTCAGAAGGTGGAGATTAGCTTTTTGGCAGTCTCAGGGTATTTATTCATAATTGATTTTATGGGATGCACCTGCTGAAGAGGGCTTATCAAGCCAGCTAAGAATTGGTCACCATCTCTGATAGTGTCAATAACTTTTGAGCACCCTAGTATTTGGCTGAGGTACATTTCCTCAGGTATGGTGGTCTCATATACTCCTCCAGCGTTCAAATGGTCAAGCACTTCTACTTCTGCAGGGTCTCCTAATATGTAATAACCAACGTCATCATAACCCCCTCAGACTCCTCCCCAAGGGTATTCTCCATCATGGGCAAGGCCGTGATGTAGGTAGGGGAGATGGCCACGAAGGATTGGGTAACCTTAGGGCTGCATTTACCAACTTGGATGGAAAAGAAGGCACAGAGGCTTGAGTGTGCTTGTGCGAGAGTAGGACCTTAGCTACCTTTTTTGATGCACTGAGGAAGCAGGTTTTGCGGGGAGGGTAGGCATAATTGGGCTCACCCTTATCTGTTCAACTGGTGGTGGTTCCTCAATAGTGAGAGCTGAAGTAATCACCTCAGCTTCCATGGATGTTGCAGATAAATGGAAATCAGCAACATCTACTAATGCCTCCTTTAGATCATGGATAGTTTGAAATGGCGTTTTACTGAGATAATATGCCTGGCTAGAGAGAGGCTGAGAAGCTAATCCAGTTAACAGGGTGGCGATAGCTTCATCAAGGGTGAGCATGTTAGAGGTTGTTAACATTTGCGCAGTGAGGTAAAATCATTCAGCAAAGTAAGGAGCGGTTCACCCTTATACATGCTAAGGCGCATAAAGGCCTGTTTTTCCCTGAGTAGACTCTGCTTGGATCCAAATTCAGCCAAAAGAGCATCCTTCACCTCTGACCAAGTGAGTGAAGGGTTCAAGTAAGGAACTATCAACTCTTGTGCTAGGCGGCTTTAACAGGGAAGGATGTTGTAAGTCCCGAGGAACATCCTCTGGGCTTTACTTGGGTCATCTTTCTGTTCCTAAGCAAGAAAGTACCAAAAAGGATGGCCATACCCCTTATTACTCAGGGCAATCTTGCTCACATGGTAGACAAGCGCTGGAAAATAGCCCTTCAGCTTTGGATCCTGCTTCTGGTACTTGCACTCTCCTCAGCAGAACTGTTATGAGGAATTAATAAAATCTGTGCTGAGATCACCAAAATGGAATTGATCGCAACTAATTCGAGTGGCAATCAGCTGGATACTCAGATTTCAAATGGTTGAAAAGGTATGAAGGCTGAGCTATTGGCTGGAATGCCCAATGGTTGCAATTCAGTTTACACGAGGATCAAAAATCTTCCCCTCCTCCCAAATCCATCAGGCATCACCCCCAATGAGCATCTTTTTTTTTTTAGTACTAGATGGTCCCATACCCAATGAGCATCTTCCTGCCAGAAAATTGGGCGTTGCACCTGATGCAATACCACTGACCGCAACTTGGTTTGTCACCAAATTTTGTGATGTCAGCCCGCAGGGAACTAACCCTCCTATTCCCAAATAGTTCACCTCTTAGGTTGAACTGACCGCAACTCAGCCTGCCGCCAAACTCAGTGATGTCAGTCCCCAGGGAACTAACCCGCCTAATTCCAAATAGTTCACCACTTAGGTTGAACTGACCAAAACTCAGTTTGTTGCCAAATTTTGCAATGTCGGTCCCCAGGGAACTAACCTGCCCATTCCCAAATAGTTCAACACTTAGGTCGAACTTGCAGAACCTGATCCCAGCTTAATTTTCCCCCAAAATTGACGACTATTTAATTGGGTGCATTGCACTGAGAAAATTGTTGGTCAATTCTCTTCCCTTAAATTTTCCAATAAAAACACCCTCCCCAAAATTTCCATTTTTATCTGTTGAGATTTAAGTTCCCTTCCAGTTCCATATCCATCATACCAGCAGCAGTGACCCTGGCATTCTGGTTTGCCACTTGGATGCTCCGGCATCCAGGCTGGTAGGCCAGTCTATTTTCTACTTGCCATCTGTCTGACATAATCGACCAACCATCAATCTCTACCATTTCCACCTTTCTCGCATATATTGGTGCAGCAATGGTCCCCTTCTTTCCAACTGAATCAAGTTGTAAAGAAGATTATCCCTGCCCACATTAGCCCCATCCCACTCAAAACTCCAAACCCATACCCCATAGTTGCCACGGCTACCTTGCCATGTCAGTAGAGTCTGATATCTCAACTTGCAATGAGTTTGTCCTCCAAAAGCCCAATAGTTTCCCAGCTGTCACCCTTCAAAGGTGCAATCCCTATGGAACTGGAACTAACTATCGTCAAAAATGGGGAAGAGGCTGAGGAAGAAGTTATCCTGGCATCCCAAAAATCGCGACGTTCCATCCAATACTTTATGGCTTGGAAAAAATATCTGGCCTATAAGAACAGTTGGGGCAAGATGTGCAATTGCGCAAATTGCTTGAACCTGGATGAAACATTCCACATATCCCACCCCAAGACTCTCTGTTTTCCCCAAAAAACCTGCGTCAGTAATGGCAATCAAGTCACCCAAGGCGCACAAGAAGGTGGCTTTCATACAGTTTTCCAGTGATGAGGCTCTTCTCTTGGAAAAAGGAAAGGGTAATGTAAGTCCTGAGGAACGTCCTCTGGGTGTTACTCAGGCCATCTTTCTGTTCCTAAGCAAGAAAGTACCAAAGAGGATGGCCATACCCCTTGTTACTCAGGGCGATTTCGCTCACATGGTAGACAAGCGCTGAAAAATAGCCCTTCAGCTTTGGATCCCGCTTCCAGTACTTGCACTCTCCTCAGCAGAACTGTTATGAGGAATTAGTAAAATCTACACCGAGATCACCAAAATGGAATTGATAGCAACTAATTTGAGTGGCAATCAGCCAGATACTCGGATTTCAAATGGTCAAAAAGGTATGAAGGCTGAGCTATCAGCTGGAATGCCCGAAGTTGCAATTTGGTTTACACAATGATTGAAAATCTTCCCCCCTCCCAAATCCATCAGGCATCACCCCCAATGAGAAGCTTCCTGCCAGAAAATTGGGCGTTGCACCTGATGCAATACCACTGACCGCAACTTGGCTCATCACCAAATTTTGTGATGTCATCCCCCAGGGAACTAACCCTCCTACTCCCAAATAGCTCACCTCTTAGGTTGAACTGACTGCAACTCAGACTGCTGCCAAACTTAGCGATGTCAGTCCCCAGGGAACTAACCCACCTATTTCTGAATAGTTCACCACTTAGGTTGAACTGACCAAAACTCAGTTTGTCACCAAATTTTGCAACGTTGGTCCCTAGGGAACTAACCTTTCCATTCCCAAATAGTTCACCACTTAGGTCAAACTTGTGGAACCCGATCTCAGCTTATTTTTCCCCCAAAATTGATGACTATTTAATTGGGCGCATCACACTGAGAAAATTGTTAGTTAATTCTCTTCCCTTAAATTTTCCAATAAAGACACCCTCCCCAAAATTTCCATTTTTATCTGTTGAGATTTAAGTTCCCCTCCAGTTCCATATCCGTCATACCAGCAGCAGTGACCCTGGCATTCTGGTTTGCCACTTGGATGCTCTGGCATCCAGGCTGGTAGGCCAGTCTATTTTCTACTTGCCATCTGCCTGACAGATGTACTGAACTTTTTGCATATCAGTGGTGCCATACATGGCAGCTTCATAAACATACGGTAAAGTATTGATGTTTCCTTCACCAGGGGTGATTTTTTCTTTTAGAGGAAGTTTTAAAGGGCGCTGCTCCAGCTCTTCAAAATTGAATAAAACGCTGGCGAGTTGCTCCTCAAGAGCAATGATTCTGGTTATACAGGGATCCCTGTAGTGAGCACCATTTTGTGGGAATCCATCTCATTCTTGCTCGCTGGTGCTTGACGCCTGCTTGATTCCACAAAGATTTATAAAAATTTAAATAACTAATTAAAAGCACTAATAAAAATGGGATTTTTATAAATTTTATTATCAGCACGATAAAGGTGAAAATGACCCCTCTCAACATCTGATCATTTAGTATTTAGAGTACTTCAAGGGTTGAGGGGAATTTGGGGATATGTTCAGAATAGCTTAACTGAGTCCAAATTAGGAAATATGAAGGAAGAACGTATCACAACTTGAGAACTCACTTCAGGGCAGTGGAACAAAAGAAGAGGAATTCTGATTGGCCCAAATGTATCTGTGAGGTAAAGTTTTTATGAATTTGAGCCAATCCCCATCTGAGAAATTCCTTGCACCTTGGAGGACCCCCACCAAGCCTATAAAAGGGGGATCCCCATGTAAGTGCGTTGGAGGACTTTGTTGGGGTTGGAGAAGTGCCTTCCAATGATTGCTCCAAGGTCTGTGGTGAGGTCAGAGTAATCTGACCGGCTGATTTTACAGCTAGTGCTCATACAGGTTTCAAACTGGTGTTACCCCAATTAACGGGGTTCCACTGATAATTGGCCAGGGTCTTTTGGCTGATATCCTCAATTTCATCCTTTTTAGTATTATTAAATGAGCTCTTAAGATCATCAGAAAAATGCAAATGGTCAACCTTTCCCATCTTTGGATGAATTCAACCTAAGACATTCTTACTTTTCAGCTATGAGAGCAAATGTCTGACAAGAGATAAAACTTAATATAGCTATATCTGTTTTATATGAACTGTTGAAAATTAATTGTTAAAACTTTTTTCTTTATGCTCAATCTCACTTTCTAGTGCATTTTATTAACAAGTTTAAATTTACCACCACCTCTGGCCACATCCATTTTTGCATTTGATGTCCTCAGATCCGCCGCCTGATGCTCCAATGTGGGGCAAAAGTGCTCCACCACCTAGCATTTTCCAACCTGTGGGCAAACATATTTGAACGGGCTCAAGTAGTCCACCAACCTTTTCAGGCCATTTTGTCTCCCCACAGGACTTAGCACTCCAACTTGCACGCATCCACCCTTCTTGCCCCCATCCTCTCACCCTTCCTCTACCCAACATTCATTTGCCTCCATGTCAACTATGGGCATTTATTCCCATATGCTGACAAAGCAATAATCAAGCTAGGCACTTCTGCCTTTGCACCAGCTGGCTTTATCAAAATTCTACCCATTTAAGGGCTATTTTGACATAGGCTTCCAGTCAGAGGAGGACGCTGCAGCAGCAGCTTTGACCCCCTTATTTACAAATACACTCCCATTCCTACTATTCATACTCGCCTCCCTGCTGATACCACACTGGTAGTGTCATTTGCTTCCCTCCCTTTCCACCTCCCACCCTAAATTTTATATTAACAATTGATGATAGGGCTTATGGCTTATGGCACTCACCCAACCTCATCTTCACTGTTCCCTCTAGTGCAGAGCACCTTGATGCCCCTCACACCACTGCTATCATAATCCAATACCACTCCACCATAGCCTGACAAATCTATCCATGTGCTCACATTGTGGCAGCACTAGAGTATTTCTTTTGGGCACATGTTGATAATGATCACCAATTTTGTCCCCTATTTTTTGGGTTCAACCATTCAAAAAGTCCTGCCATCACACCATTTCATCTGATGCAGCTTCTGAAAAATTGTCAGCGGTGTCTGAATGGGGCATTTTGTTGCCCCTCCCACCCCCACAGTAGCTCTCAGGGCCAGAGTGGGAAATTGGCCCCCACCAAAAACCTCTGACCGCAATCACCCACTAGAACTCATCTAGCCAATCAGGGTCAGGCTTGGACCACCATTTATATCCAAGCATCCATCCTAATTGCCCACTACCACCCTCCCAAATTCTGCCTCCACTATTATCATAAACTAAAATCCATGGGACCTATTGGACAAGGTTGATAACTCAGGTAAAATTATCACAAATGAGGAACCTGGTGAAAGTCTTGGCCCAGATGATTATGAATGGGCTGAATTTTATAATTCTGATTTTGACAAAACCCTTTCACCCAAATGCTTCATTTATAAATCCAAAGCTATCCCCTACCAAAGTGATCACCAGCTCACCTTAGCAGCAGTGGCCTCACCTCATTGCCCAAACCTCCACAAGGCAGTGGCCCAATCAGTTGCTCAATTCCATGATGGGCTGAACATAATTAACTTCCCCCTGATTCCCATAAAGTAGCATGGGAGGAAATCACCAAATTGAAAGGAGATGCCATTGATGCTGCCTTGCATGTTGCAAAACTTATGGAATTCAACTCATCTGCTATAAACACCCTGCATAATAAAACCAGTTTGGCTCAACTCCCAGATGCCTGTCTTCAAGCTGAACTTCATGCCATGGAATTAGTTGAGGCTGTCTTCCAAGCTGATCTTGAGGAAAGTAACCCATATTTCACCCATATTCAACCTCACCATGCTGATGCCCCAACACCCTGGCTCACCACTTTTGTCCGCTTCTACAGCCATTACAATTCTGTCATGTGCAATAAGCCTGAAGAAGAGCTGCCTGACCCCCCTCCCCTCTGCCATGGTGAGTTAGCAGCATTCTGCTCCCTGCCTGGTTGGATATTTTGTTTTGTTTTGTTGCTCCGTTTGTTTGGTTCTTTTTGCTCAAAGAGTATTGGTAATGTCCATCCCCTGGTCGGCATACCTCAAATAAGTTTAAATTTAAAATTAATAGTTAATTGATATGGTGATAAATTATCTTTTTTAAATTTATACACTAAAATATGATATGAAAGCTTCACTAATTAATTCCCAATGATGCTCTATCTACATAAATTTTTGTATTTAGATCAGTATAAATTTTAATTTTTATATATTCTAAGTATACAAGCATACTTTGAGTTATATATAAATGGTAGGTGTAAGCTTATGAGAAGTTATGATTACACCTATCTTATACATTTTAAAATTTTACAAGTGGACTATAAATTTTGATATAAAGAGATCCCATTAGAGACTGATACTATACTAGCTTCAAATGCTTGATCCTTTATACTAAAACTTAACATTGAGAGCTTAACAGGGTGATTATCTAGCCTAGGATTTTATGTATATGATGTAAACTATATTATTTTAAATTAAGAACAATTTAATATAGTTATAAAACCTTAAACTAAATTACCTTATTTTAGGTATTTAACTGAACCCCACAATTTAGTATAGGGTCTTGGAACCAACAGATTAAAAATCTTACTAGGATAAATCAATATACTAAGTGATTAGTTCTATATCTAGACTATTCTACACAAGTCACAATAATAAATTAGTAATCTGCTACTGTTGGATAAGTAAATTAATCAAAAGTATAAGGTTAGAGCTATAAAGAAGGTTAAATTATCGTATCTAAATCTAACCATGATCCATTCAAAATTATCCAATCTGATCTTTTACCATCAGCAATCGCTAGTGACTGAACCGTTTTCCATTAAGTTAATCGTCTCCATTAAAATGTTCCTCTATAGAAAGTTCCAAGGGTCGAAAAAAACGTGCGCCAACTAAGTGGTATTTTGGATGTAGGTGCGGAGGTGAGAAGGCGAAGTTATAATATCACCACCACATCGCTCTCTTGAACAATAAACCTAACATCTAAGCATAATGAGCATCGCTGATAAATTGGATATCGAACCTTTGCCTCGTCTGAAGATGGTAGTTATTGGGTCAGGTAATTTCATCTGGTATATTTCTAGTTGTTTGGGTTTGGTTTGAGAACCTTGCTTATGTTGTTGTAGCTTGATCCTACAACATTTTTTATACTTTCGGGTCAAAGTCATTTTTATTTCCACGCTGCTCAATTGGTTTTAGGGGTCGTCTTGTAACTAAACATCGCATAATTGCCTATGGTTTAAGGTTCAATACCAGAATCGAGTTTGAATATTCTCTTTTTCGGTCTTCGTTGTGCATGTCAAAGCATTTTTGATCAGCTGATATTGTTGCTGAATAGTTTCATCTGGGTTAAAAATCAACTTATAAATCATGACTTGAAAGCTATCCACTTGGATTGGTGTTAAAACCCTTAGAATCCTAAATTTTGTTTAGACAAAAGGTTCATGCTTTGTTTAGCAATTGGAGACCGCGTGGATAAACTGAGCTAAATTAACAGGTTGGACGCGTTTTGGTCGCTAGGATCGAATTTGATTGGGTCGTAAAGCTGTGTTATAGCCTTTTCACTCAAAGTATACTTTTATAGCGGGGTTCAATTATTTAGTAGTAGCCCGTTTGCTGTGCAGCGATTAGGGCGGCCGGATTTTTGCCTTGTTAACTGTAGAACTTAGGGTGTTTTAGTTGCTTCAACTACGGTAAAACATAAGGAGTATATTGGTTTAGATAGCCTTTAAATTGTAGTTCGATGGGTGCTTTTTATGAAGTAAGTCAAGTTTTCTACGCTTGAACTGTTGATTAATTTAACTGCTCTACGCGAGGAAGGTAAAACACTTACTTCCGAATTGTCCATACTCCTAGGTTTAACTTTTAATAGTCTGAGAACTCGTGATGGAGTTATACTAACCTGTGAATCCAGGCTTAGCGGGGTTAACTATGGCGAACCTTGCCAGCTCCTCAGGAAGATATGAGGTCACCATGTATGAAAAAGAAGCCCGTATTGGGATGGAAGCACACAGCCTGGTGGCGGACATTGGGATCGATGGGGACCGACAGAACTTTCGGATTGATACGCCGCTGCGAGGAATTCTCGATACGTTTTATCCTCATCTAGTGCGCATGTATCGATTTTTCGACATTGAACTAGCTGCATCCGAAAGTGACTTTTCCTTTTCGCGGGCTGAGTTGGGGCCTGAACTCACCACACCGTTCTTTTCATCCACTAAATATAATGTCGCCAAGGGTTTCAAGCTGAAATTGTTAAGCCTTCCCCCTTTCCAGCTTCAGCTAGCGAGGGGATACGCTGGGTTTCCAATGTTTATCAGCGGGTGTGTATTGCGCTCGAGTGGGGGAGGCTAATGGCTACAGCCCTTTACTTGCGCCGCAGTGGAGGGCTCGCAAAGATCGACGAGACCTTAGCACAGTATCTCAACCGTAACCAGTACTCCGAGGGGCTTGCTGAGGGATTGGTGATGCCATTGTTCTCTGTACTCTGCTCGTGTTCATTGGCTTCTGTAAGAGCGTATCCTGCTCGGGTGGCACTTGACATGTTGAGTGGTATAGCCACAGGCAAATCCTTTACTGCACGGGGAGGTGTAGGACCCCTTTGTTCCAAACTGGCTGGCGCCATTCATACAATTCGTTTTAACTGCCCCGTAACCAAGGTGTTGCCATTAACAACGAAGTCACTGCAGGACACCCACCTTCCCGACACAGCTGATCGTTCACAGCCCTGGACATTGGTAGAGGATGCTACTGGTCAGCACTTGTTCAATTACGTTGTTTTTGCCACGCAGGCTAATCACGCGTGTCAACAGCTGGAAAACCCCACTCAGGATAGCAACTTAAGCCGCTTGAAGCAAGTTCTAGATACATTCGAGTATGAGACAATCAAGGTTGCAACCCACTTTGATGCGTCCCTCTTACCCATTCAACGTGAAAAGTGGCGCGCCAATAATATTTTTGTGCCCAACAAGGGTGATGGAACTGCGATGGATACCATGCACCTCAACTCGCATCACCCAGCCTTACAACTGGCCCCAGTACGAGATGTATTTCAAACTTATAGCCCCTTCAAAGAACCCTCGGCTGATCTACTCCTTGGCCAGGTTACCCTTCAGCGGGTCCTTGTTACCTCAGCCTCAAGTTTGGCCATTGACGAGTTGGATCGCCTTCAGGGCACTGCTGGCCTTTACTTCGTTGGATCTTACACCTACCCTGGTCTACCGCTGTTAGAAGGCTGTGTAGCAAATTCAGAAAGGCTTGCCAAAAGTTTGGGGATTTCTATCCCTTGGGGGAAGTTTGGCACGCATCTACCTGCTGAATTGCCCATCCCGAAGCTTCTCGAAGGTTCATTCAATGAGGCCTATTTTAGACTTTCCACACTTGTAACTAACCAAAGGTTACCGGAAACTCGAGCCAAGGCTAAGGCAGCTGTATTTCTACCTTGGCTTTTGTCATCCATGTTATACCCCTCGACATTCACCTTGGTTATTATACTCTCTACTATTGGCGTCATGCTTTCTCTCGCCTCACATATCATGGTATAACTTCAACCCTTATAAGTCCCATGGGTTCCTTAATATGTTATCCAGTTAGTATAACTATTTCTAACTTACATTGTTTAAGTTAATTATTGTTGGCTAAAGTAATGAACTTCTTTATTTAGGGTTTATAAGTATTCATATTTATTGCAGAAATGTACAATTAAAGGAGAGTATAAATCTTTATAATGGCATTTTTACTTAAGAACGGGGACCTTGCAGCTTTCATTAACCCCAGCTCTAGATTTGCAGCCCTCATATGTACCATGAAAATCAAGGACGTTTTCTACAATTATTATTACCTAACCTATAAGTAAAATCGGGTGGTTAGCCTGGCAGGGTAATTCCGGCTTCCACTCTAGTGCAGGTTTGTTCAATACATGCTCAAAACCTGTACTGGGTATAAAAAATCTCGGTTTGGTATATTTGTCCCAAGGTCGACCCACCTCGTTTTACTTTTAACTTATAAGTAAAATCTAATCACTGATGCATGCTCAAAACTGGGAACCATTATATTAAATTTATATAGAACCTCAACTGACCTATAAAGGAACTAGTTTTTGATCCGATGGCCCGTTTCTTAGTTTGGAATGTGGGATAAGAGCATGCTAATCAGTTTACTAAGAAGGTAGAAACACTCGGGTTGGGACCATCTAGTACTAAAAAAAGAAGGTAGAAACAACTTAAAGATAACCCCAACTTAAAATAGATCCGTCCATAGTAACTTTGGCTAAGGTGATTTAACCCTTTCACTGATTTGACGCATATACGCGTCCAAAAAAGGGGTCTGTGTAAATCTAAAAATGTATATATGCGTCCAAAAATAAGATTTACATATATTTATTCAAAATTTATCGAATATTCGTATTACGACAAGGACCAAAATGAGCTTTAAAAGTGTGAGCATTAGTTAAAAATTTTTGCCAAATTTAAGGGCCAAAAAACAGGATTTTTTGAAAATCGTTGAAAGGGTTAAATATACTTTAGATTTTAGTTCGACTTTAACCGCATTAGCAGATATTGTAGTGCGACTCGCTCTAAAGTCTAACAAAAGCTAAATCGATTGCTTTAAACTAGAATTTTGACGAATTCGTCCAACGCCTTCAACTGGGATGACGTCAATGTATAATGATCAGGTGGATACCGTTGGATACTATAGAGCATCAGGTTCTCTTACAAGCTCCCGTAGAGAAGCTCAATAAATAAACTTTGGACCAAGATCGCACCCATGTTCCGTATCTCCAGGGCTGGCCTATTCACAGTAATCTTCCTGGGGGCCTTCTTACCGCTGCTGTACCTGTTCACCCATCACAATGCTAATTCTATTCCTTCAACCACATTGATGGGCACTCATCCTATGGAACGTGAGGTGATAGGAAATCAGGTCAAGGCTTGCTTTGTGATTTTGATCCGCAATAGGGAGCTCATGGGATGGCGCAAGTCGATGCGCCAGCTCGAAGACCGCTTCAATCGCCGTTACAATTACCCATACGTCTTCCTCAACGATGTCCCTTTTACAACGGACTTCATGGAGCAAGTTCAGGCCCTCACCTCGGCCAAGGTGGAGTTTGGCATCATCCCCAAGGAGTATTGGTCCTACCCACCCCATATCGATCAGCATAAGGCTAGGCAAGCTCGCGAGCAGATGCAGAAAGACAAGGTCATTTACGGGGGCTCTGAGTCGTACCGCCACATGTGCCGCTTCGAGTCCGGTTTCTTCTTCCGCCACAACCTCACCCTGAAGTATGATTATTACTGGCGCGTCGAGCCCGGGGTTTCCTTCTCATGTGACATTGACGAGGACCCATTCTTTTACATGCACGCAAACGACAAGCAGTACGGGTTCATCATATCCCTGTATGAGTATCGCGCGACCATCCCCACGTTGTGGGACACGGTGAACCAATGGCTAGACAGCCGCAAGCTCCGCGACGCCTTACCCAAGGACAACGCGGTTGACTTTGTATCGGGCGACGGGGGCAAGACCTACAACTTGTGCCACTTTTGGTCAAACTTTGAAATCGCGTCTTTCGCTCTGTGGCGCGACCCGCAATACCTTGACTACTTTGACTACCTCGACCGCGCGGGGGTTTCTTTTACGAGCGGTGGGGTGACGCCCCCGTGCACTCCATCTACGCCGCCCTCACCCTCCCCCGTAAAAAGATTCACTTCTTCAACGAGATTGGGTACACCCACCCCCGTACTCGCACTGCCCCATCGAGAAGCAACTTAACTTAAATGCCACTGCGACCCCAAGGACAACTTTGACTACGACGGCTACTCTTGCACCTCGAAATGGTTTAGACTCGTTGGCCACAAGTAGCTATACGCATTACTTAACTTGTCTAATTCTTGCCTACTTAAATGAAAAGAGCACTTATATTTTTACGATCAAGTTCATTACTTTGCAAATTTGATTAAGCTACTGTAAGTCAGCCTCTCGACTTTATGTTTGTAAAAATAATCATCTAATATCTTTTTATTGTTAACTGCAAGTTCTCTAAAGATTGGAACGAATCGCTAGCTTAGAAATTCTAGTAAAATATACTCTCTTGTTAACTCACCTACTCTTTTTTGGTGCAGAGTGTAGTTAACTTTAATTCTATTTAAAAACTCAGGTAATTGCGATTCAGTATCAGCCTATGTTGTTTGGCTACACGTTTCCATCGGAATTTTATGGATTAAGAGTATGTAGAGTATTAAAACATTTATACAATTCTTAAACAAAGTTAAAATGTAGCTATGGGATTGACTAGCATAAAAATTTTACCGACATTATTGAAGAACCGTTGGTTTTTTATAGCTCACGGCGCTTGATGTGGACGTCACCCAAATGCTCTACCTTTTGCTTTTGCAATTCAGCGGAACTTACACTAAACAGTTGCAACCACTCATTTCACTGAAAATTACAGCAATGCTTGTGAACGGAAGATTTTTGTTTAATTTAAAAGCTGTTACTTATTATAACCCAAAACAGCCTTAATAATTTCCATCAAATGGATTTTGATGAAAAGACTATCTTGTAGTGAAGGTTGTTTTTAGCTTTATGAGTGCTTGTTAAATAATGCTCATTATTAGGCTCATAAAGTTCGAACCTATCACTTTAGCACTTTGAGTTAAAGTTTATACATAATTAATATTGGTTATATTAGTTTTAAATCGTTATTTATTTTTCAAACTCTCCTTAGAACCTCTGACTCTATCAAATTAATACAGCTTTTAACAATCAATCTAAGCCTTTAGTGGTAGCCACTTATTATAAAAATTATAGCATCATGATACAGGATATCTTTATGTGAGCTAGAAGGCCCAACATGCTAGATGATAAAGATTTATTATTGTATACCTTTTTTACTTCGATTTCAACATTTTGCAATTTAATTTCAACATTTTATACTTCAACTTCAACATTTTATATTTAAATCTCAACACAATTTGTAGTGATATTTTTATTTTATTATTCCTGCTGAAATAGTGCAAGCATATTAATTCACACTCTTTTATTATATAAAAAATATTTGTATATCCCTTATATCACATTATAATCTTTCAAAAGAAAACACTGATGCAAGGAAATTAATGAGTCTGTAGTTAGAACTAGATATGATGCAATCATTAAAACTAAAAATATTGAAATTGAATTATCAAATTGTTGCGATTCCAATGACTTGATAATCTTGGGACAGCTAGGGCAGTTTGGGAAGAATCCGCCGAACATGATACCAGTTACGATTATTTGAGTGCCTCGAGACGAGGCGATATTGGGATATAATGGGTTATTATTGGATCACCTCCAAATAAGGTGATAAGGCAATAAGGCGATGTCGACATTTGACAAATACAAATTAGATCGCCTCAAATTTGGGTGATAGAGAGCTGAAGAATAACAAGCCAAAACCAAGGAGAATTGGCAGAATAGAATGGTCCAAGCTATGAGAGTGGTATTGTCTGAAGTTGTTGTATATAAGTGGGAGGGGCAATTGAGAAGGTTAGGTTGTTAATAGTAGAGAGAGCGGGACAGTGAAAGGTTGCTGTATTTATTAAAGGAAATAAAAGGTTGTTGGGGCAATTGCTCCTATTTTTTAGAATATTTTCAAGTGTGTTTGAAGGACTGACGATCCACACATCATCTGTCTGTTGTTCAGTGGGTTTGACCTGTGTGACCCTTATGGTGGATCCCAACAATACCGCCCAAAATTATAACAGTGGTGCTCACTACAGGGGGCCCATTGATCAGCCACTAGAAACTCAAAATCTCCAGTTACTGGCGATGTCTCATCAGGCCTGCATTGCTGGGGAATCTTCACAAAGCACTGTGCTAGCTGATTATGAGGAACTCAAACTCACCTTAGATGCAGTGCTCAAGAAACAGGATGAACTTCTTCAAGAACGAGATGCTGTTATGCACCAGCTCAATAGCACATTTAGTCAAATGCAAATTCTGAGACAACAAAACAAGGAACTTGCCAATTGTTTGGATGACACTACCAAATGACTACAATATGTGGAGCAGAAATTGACCAGTATCTCCCAGCCCTCTCATTGGGGAGAGGAAGGATGGCAAGGGGGGCACAATATGAGGAGGAATATGATGCTGGTCAGAGCTACTACACCCAAGATGGTAGCTCTGGATATGAATATGAGTCAGAGTGCCAAATCCCCCAAGTGATGGCTGTGCTACCCATGACAGAAGGCCACATTACCTCCAAAGCAGTGGACATCCCAACTTATGCTGGACCAGCTTCTATCAAGAAACTGCTTTTGGATCTCAAACCATTCCTCAGTATTCCCCAAAAAGGCATGAACAAGATGAGGAGGTTAATATTGAGAAATTGCCTCCATTTGATTGAAATGGAAATATCCATGGATTCTTCAAATGGTTTGAATTTGCAGTGGAAGGCGCATCTGATCAATGGAAAGCAAAACTGTTGATATCTGCCTTGGATGTTGGGAGTGCCAATCAAGTCACCTGCTATCTCCTTAGCAGCTCTGTTACCTACCAGGATGTAAAAGATACCATGCTTTGACTGTTCAGGGGTACCTCAAAGATGTCACAGTGAAAGGCAGAATTCTTGGAGATTGGGTTCTGCTGTAATGAGACTCTCATGAAGTTTGCTGATTGATTTACAATGGAAGCTCATGTGCTAATTTAGGCAGGATACTTAGTGGAAGCTGACATGTGCATCACAATGACCTTTGCAGTAAAGCCATACTGAGAGCTTCACAATGTCATTTCACCAATTCTGGATGATGACGTTCCCCTGCTCAAAATTGTACAGTTCTTGCACCACATATCCCCTAATTTTCTGCTGCCAAATATGGAATGGAAAACTACCACCTCCACTGTACCCTCTTATTCAAGAGCATACAAACATCTGGCCCACGTTCCATCTAGCAACCCTTGACCTTACTATAATTCTGTGCCTCATCCTTGGCTGAATTATTCTTAACAGTTTGACTACTGCCCTGGGGCCATATACAAAATTGTCAGCAACCTAACTACTGACCAGGACCTAGTTATGCCAAATGCCAGCAATCATCTTACCAACCTGGCCCTGGTTATGCAGAACGTCCCCAAACTTTCTGACCTGGACCCTCTTATGAAAATCAAGGATGTGGCTCTTATGGGGTTAGCTGCTTTGAATGCAGTCACCCTGGCCACTTGGCAAAATTCTGCCCTAACTGTCATGTGCACTACGTACACCAAGGTCAATACTACCAGGAATATGGAGTGGAGTAGAGACAGGACCCTCTACCTCCGTAATTCCAACCCAAAACATCCCTGAATCAATAGTAGTATATCCTGCAGAAGTCCCTCAGTACGATGACAGAATTTTATACCAGCAGCCAGTTGGAGGAGTGAACATAGTAATGTGAGCTCAAGCCAAGGCTGTGGCAGATGAAGGATCTTTGGAGCAACCAAAGCCATATGCATGCCAAATGCTTGATCAAGCATCCTCAGACAAGATGGATTCTGCCATGGATGTGCCAGCTTTGAAAGGAGTAAACGGTGCCCTTCTAGTAGACGCCATTGTTAAAGAATACCCCAAAGTTGGTGAGGGGATAATGAGTATTCTTGAAAAGTGAGATCCCATAAATGTCCATGTATTAAACAGTCAATATTTTTCTTATTCTGAACGTACATACTGTGATATTTTTGTAGCAAGAAATAGAGTTTGCACTATAATAGATACTGGTGCTCCAGTCAACATCATTTTCACTAAGTTGATGGTGAAGTTGACATTAAAACCTGATGTGGACCATCAAATGGTGTATGGGACTGCTGGAGCAGAAAGCACCATCTCTGAGAGGACTTACAGTGCGCTACCTCTGCACTTTGGGTCCATTGTCATTGTAGCACCAGCAATTTTGCTACCAAATGAAAACTATGGCATATTAATTGGAACCACTTTCCTGCGCCATTTCAGGGCTGTTAATATGATGGAGGAGACCCTCACCATTCTGAGACAGCGGATCCTATTGAGTAATTGACTGGACCTAATCGTCAGATATTTGATCATATCAGATATCAGCAATTATGGTTCAGGTGTATCCTAAGTATATCTGAACTTGGGAATTGTGGCCTAGCAATTTCACCTAATTATATTTGACTATGATGACATGGGCTTGAGGGCTTTGTTGGTTAGGTTGAACTTAAATTTAAGTTTTGATTTAATGACTTGGGCACGTGGGTTTTGTTGGTTTATGTCAAAATTAGTTTTTAATGTCAGTCAAGTTTTTGATCAAATTAATTACTAATTATTGATATGAATCGCCTTGGTATGTGCTGCCAATTGCATGTGAAAGTGAATCAGTTCAGCTATTTTGAAGATGCATATGAAATGCCATCTCAAGAATGATGACGGTATTTACTCTGACCCTGAGTCTGAGCATGATGCCCTGAGTCAAAGTATTTGTAGACGTTCTTACAAACTTTTTATGTGGCCAAGTGCCACTGAAAATGAGACATCATGGGTAAGATGTGGTGAACATCAAACCCAAAAAATAACCCCTTAAGTTGACACTAATAGATATTATTCAACTACTGGACTTTTTTTGATTTAATTTATAACCTTTTTGCATTTAGTACTTTATTTTGTATTAGTAAATATTTACTTGGTATCAGTAGGATCAGGGTGGCGTGCCATCATCCAAGTAAACAACAGGGTATATGATTTGAGTACTACCAAGAAGCTATATTTTAAATTTTAATCACCATCCTGTCTGTTGTCATCATACAATAGATGCACATAACATCATTTCACTTTGAAGAAGAACCAGCCCTCTGAAGCAGAACCCAATAATCAACAAGTGGCACTCATGGCTGGGACCGCAGATGGTGACCGCAATGATGATGAGGAGCATCTGGTCACTTATTGCAGCAGGACGCTGAATAAGCATGAGCGTAATTATACAGTGACTGAAAGAGAATGTCTGGCTGTCATCTATGCTTGTAAACAATTTTGGGTCTACGTTCATAGCTTCAAGTTTCAAGTAGAAACAAATCACATCTCATTACAATGGCTCCACAATCTCAAGGAACCTGAAGGACGGTTAGCCTGCTGGGCTCTGAAATTACAAGTGTACAATTATGAAATTATTCATAGAGCTGGAGCGGCCCATCAAAATGCAGATGGACTATTGCGACTTCCTATTGTAGCTGTCCTGAGCAGTTTGGCCATTGTGCTGCATGAAAAAATGATTAACCAAAAGTATGGAGATGAACCACCCAAAGTTCAAAAAGTGATTGAGAAAGCATTAATTGACACTGAATAACAAAATGGAGTTCTATACAAGCTTAAGCCCAATGGACAACGTTGAATCTTCCCAAAACCTTCCAACCAAATGAAGATTATTACACAAGCACACAAGGCTATCAGTCATGGTGGAATGACTAAGTTCAAGGAAGGAGATTTAGTAGTATATTGTGACACTCATAGCGCAGGCCGCGCGCACAAGCTAGCCTTGCTTTGGAAGGGTCCATTTATTATATCGGAGAAATCATCTGAAGATGTATATACCATTAAGGATCAAGGCAGCTGGGTTGTTTTCCGAGTACACGCTAAGCTCCTTTGTCTGTATCATAAAGGATAATAATATAAAAAGAAAAAAAATAATAAAAAAAATAAAAAATAAAAAATAAAAAGTAAAAAAGAAATAATAATAATAATTGCAAGCCATAAAGTTTATTTCATAGAATTGATGCCTTGCTGGCATTAGAACTAGGTACCCCTTCTTTGGTAGGGGGAGGAGAGCATGATTGAACCAGAGAAGTCTACCCTGGAGATGTTCCAAACCCAAGAAAGCTTGGCACCAGGCACGCTGGCCCTGTCAGGTTAGGAAAGGCTATTGAAATAACATTTGAACTTTGAGGAACGCAAAAAGTTAGATGTTGTGACCCAGGAAGAAGGGTACCCACCGCTTATATCCAGTTAAGATGGGGGAAATGTTGAGTAATTGACTGGACCTAATCATCAGATATTTGATCATATCGGATATCAGCGATTATGGTTCAGGTGTATCCTAAGTATATCAGAACTTGGGAATTGCAGCCTAGCAATTTCACTTAATTATATTTAACTATGATGACATGGGCTTGAGGGCTTTGTTTAAATTTAAATTTATTGTGGGGAAGGCCAACCATGGGATGGACACTTCCGAATATGACTCAGATGAGACAAAACTCAGTACCAGGTGAGGCACCCCAGAGAAGCGATGCTATCTCTTGTTGCCAGCGGGAACGCCACTTATGGGAAGGGGAGGGAACGTGTGTAGGGGGCGTAGCCACTATTGAGCACGTGTGGAGGAAGGGGTCTGATTTGATGAACCAGACTGGGAACCAGGAGGAGACCAGCTGCCGGCGACGTGGTGGGAGATATCCAAACATCCACGCTTGAAAGTGATCCACCAAATGAGACTGGAATCTGTGGACAGCTTCAGGGAGGGTGGGGATGGATCCGGCGATGGCATCCAAGACAATCATGTGGATAGTCCACATGGCGATTGCAACCACCAGAGCACGAAGGGAGGGTGGGAGGGGGAGGCCATTGATGAAGCAAACATATCTCTTGACAGACTGAAGGGATGTGTTTGATCCTGGCCTAGCAGACGTTGGACTTCGCGCCATATTACTTTAGAGGTGGGGCACTTCTCCAGGCGGTGAAACAGCGTTCCATACTGGCCACACACGACACAGGATGAGTGTAAAGCATTAGAGCGCTCAGCTGTACGATACACCTGCCTCAGGCAGCGCCACACATGGGAGCGGACTTGAGGCTGCAACAGAGGATGGTGTGCATATTTCCAGATAGTCTTTTGGGTCTCAGTGGAATAAGGGATGTCCATCATGTCCAGGTAGTCCACCCTGGATAGGACTTGGGGTCGAATGGGGATCACGCCATCATGGATGGGTAGCCCCTGTACCTCTTGTGTGAACTGAGGAGAGGGGCGGCCTCTTTGGGTTGTATGTCCACTAATACGAATTCTCCATTATGCACTTCGCATGGAGAGTAGGATTCGTTTGTAGTGGGTTTTGGTCCCGTGAGGACCTGTGGCTGATGTGTGTGATGCGAGGTATTTCATCAGGGAGTGGGGGTTTGATGGATTGTTGAGGCCCAAGGCTGGAGAAGTTGGAGCAGGCCACGCGGGACCAGTGTTGGGATGGGAGTGTAGGAGCAGTGACAGCCGCAATCCAGGTGCCTAGGATCTTGGCGGCATGGGCTTTGAAGTCAAGTAGGCCCATGCCACCATGATGATGAGGGCCAAACATGACCTCTAGCCATACTGGTGGAGGGCGGCCTGACCAAAGCCAACCTTGTAGCAAAGCATACAGGGATTTGAAGAAGCTTGGGGAGAAGGGGATGGCGTGGGCTCCAAACCAGACTTTGGATAGGAGCATAGAGTTGGCAAGAACAACCCTGCCAGTGAGGGTAGTAGGGTGGGCTCTGAGGGAGGCGATTTGCTTCGTCACGTTGTCCAGTATATGGCCCTCCATTACTGCTGATGCGTATCCTCCTGCCTCCAACCACACGCCCAGATGGCGTACCGGTCCTATGGTAGGTCGCGGCACAAAGGGGAGCACCAGTGGAGCGGTGTGTTTTGAGTTAGTAAGGCGTGGACTTGGGCGAGCAGCTGGGCTGGGTTGGGAACTACTTGTTGGGGCCCAGCAGTTTTGAAACCGACCAAGGAGGATGATTTCAGTTTTGGAGGCGTTCACTGCCGCGTTGCTTACCTGGGAATATTCCTGGATGAGGGCTTCAATTGCGCGTGCATCTTTATTATTAGACACCCCCACCACGCAATCATCTGCAAATGCCATCATCTTGACTGGGGTTTGGCCTGGCACATGGACCCCAGTGAGTTGGACATTCACATTTCGCAGTAGTGGGTCAAGGCTGAAGTTGTATAAGAGTGGGCTCAGGGGGTCCCCTTGTCGCAGGCCCCTTTGAGGATGGACTACTTCCGTTAGGAAACCTGGGCCGCGCACAGCCATTGTTGCAGATTCCGTGAGCAGCATCACCCAGTTAATGAAGCAGGGAGGTAGGCGGAATTGTTGGAGGCAGGCCCTAAGGTATTCCCAGTTTACTCTATCATAGGCCTTTTGTTGGTCCAAGAATACAAGTGCCCCAGAGGCTGTGGACTGACACACATTAGCCACAGAGTGCACGTTATCCCAAATCGACCTTCTGGGGATGAAACTGAATTGTTCTGGAGAGATGGTGGCAGATGCTACAGTCCCTAAACGGTTAGCCATGATTTTTATTAAAATTTTGTTGTCTGTGTTTGTTAGAGAAATGGGGCACCAGTTGGCTAAGTCTAGCCTATCCCCTTTCTTGAAGAGTGTGACTGTAAAAGCCTCATGTCCTCCTGGTAGGAGGCGCATTTCCAACAGGCTTTGGTTGAGTGAGGCTAGCAGCAATGGGGATATGTATTTAAAATATTTTTTGTAGAACTCATATGGAATGCCATCTAGGCCTGGGCATTTTTGGTTTGGCGCACTGCGAATAGTAGTCCATAATTTGTTTGGAGTAATTAAATTCATTATTTCTGGGTATTGGAAAATGGTGCAGATATGAGCTCTGTCGAGAAATTCTGCCATTTCGGCTGGCTGAATTGGTTCAGCTCAGTATAACTCGGAGTAATATCTTTGCATTTCAATTGCCACTTTGGCCGGTGTGTCCACGATAGAATTATCCGATCTTTGCACCTGTGTGCAGGCCACACTCTGGCGTGGTGCAAAATTTTTTTTTAAAGAAGTATGCGGTGCATTTGTCACCTTTAGTGATGCGTATGGCCCTGTATTGGACACAAACCCAATGTTTGTGTTGCCTTTCAAGTGCGTTGAGGTGGGCTGCTGCCTCCGCCCACTTCTGGCCCCATGCAGGGCTATATCCTGAGGCTGGAATGTTGGACTCCAAGTGGGCCAATTCTGCCAGCACGCGTGATATAACTGCCAATGTGGCTTGTGAGCGTCTGGATGAGAGATGGCGATAGTGGCGGATGGTGTCTTTTTTGAAAGTTGCCCATGTGGAAATGGGGTCCGTGCAAAATGGTGCAACAAACAATTTTGCCAAAGTTGCCTCTTCCACCTACGTGGAAAATCCTGGCGATGCAAGCTCTGGGGGGCGGATTTTGCACCAATGTGGAGCCTTTGCAACTGTGATGGGTAAGTGGTATGTTATCGAGACCAGTCGGTGGTCGGAGAATTCCATTTTTGTTGTTTTGAAGTGGGAGATGTGGGGTTGGAATTTTGCCGGCGCTAGAATAAGGTCAATGCGGGTCATGGACCTTAATTGGCCATTGTGGATGTGGGGACGCGTCATGTTTTCGAGCAGTGGGGCATGTCGCGGCAGCACATCCATTAACCCAAGGGTGGCTTTTAGAACGCGTAGTTCTACGTGACCCTGTGGGGCGTGGGGTGAGGGCAGCCACTGGTCCGTTGGTGAGGTTAGCCAACAGTTCATGTCACTAATTAGGAAAGAATCGGGGTGTAGTGGGAGGGATTTGACCAACAAGAAAAATTCCTGATGCTCTTGTGCACCGTTTGGGGCATAAATGTTGACGATTATGTGTGCAACATTGGCCCATGAGAAGGTGACAACAAGCACTCAGTCATTTAGGAATGTTTCTGAAGATATAAATTTGAAAAATGTTTTTCCAAATTAGCACCCCACAGTGCTTTGACCAAAAGGATAGGGATGGCAGGAGCATTGTTTTCCAAGCATCCTTAGAACCTCGTGGACAGTGGGTTTCCTGGATGGCCAGGATATCCATGGGTAAATTATTTTGTAAAAAACTCAGTTTCCTAGCCCGGGACGGGGAGGCCTTGAGTCCGGCAATATTCAGCATCCCTAGAGTGAAGGTTTCCCCCATCGCACCTTAGGTGCAAGGGGTGGGCCCCTGGCCCACCAGCCTCTTCCAGGTCCCCACGGGCTTTCACAGCAGTGTGGGTATTAGCAGCAACGCTATTGGGGTTTTTGTTAACTTTTGCAGAAAGAGTCGCGTTGGCTTTGGCCTTCGCTTTTTGTTTTCCCGACGTCGGACAAATTTTTTGCGGTGTGGATAAGTTCGGTGCACCGTCGAGTGGGGCAAAATTTTTTTTTCGGATAGGATAGGTCCCAAGTCAGTTTCAACTGGGGCTTGGGTGCAGCGATTGGGTGAGATTGAATCTCCCATCGGATCCTCGGATTGAGTGGCCTGTTCAGCTTGGGCCTCCCAATCTGATTGGGTGATGGATTCCCGAGTTGCTTCCGCCGCGAAGGTCTCCATGTCCTCCTGGCGTTGTGAGTGTGGGATGGTGGTGGTGACCTTGGCCGCTTCCTTGGCCGCGGCCCTATGGGCCTGCTTGGCCTTCTTCTGCTCCTGCGGGGAGATGGGCTTTACCAATAGGTAGCAGCCTTGTGCTCCCCAAGGGAAGGCCTCTTTGGTGCTTGCGGTTGGTTTGTAGTGCGCCTCTCCTCTGGCCATGGCCGCCAAGGGGTGCTCTTGGAATGTAACGCCCTCTTTAATGGGGCACATGTGTGCCTTATGGCCGAACGCGTCACAGTGGGTGCAAATGGGGGGCGCGCTGTCCACGGTTACCCAGAATGGGTGGGTGGTGTGCCCTGCGATATCAATAAAGGTGGAGTGCAGGATCTGGGTTAGGTCCTTCACGATCTCCTCAGTTGGGGTCAGAACTGCGATGGCTTTGCCAGTGCACAGGTGTGGTATCAGCGTGAAATGTTGCATTTCAAAAGATTGTATTTCGCCATATATGGCGAGACCATCTTTCAGGTGTTGCTCCAAAATGTCACGTTTTACTGTAGTAGGCAAAAAGTCAAACGTGAGGAAAATTTGGTTTGATTTTGTCCATCTGGTGCATTTAGTTTCGATGACCCGTTGCCCTTCATGGAGGTCAACCACTATGCGCACCGCTGCAGCCTCATCTGCTGCTATTTTGCTTTCAAAACCTAGGTCCAGCCAACCGTGCGACATGGAGTGAGGTACAACGTACACCGCGGTTGGGAAAATTTTGTGTACATCTTCACAAAAATTTTCCCATAGGGCCGTTTTTTGGATGTCCCGATACACATGGACTCCAAATTCCACCGACAAAAGTGTCTGGGAATGTGGCATGTTGATGTACTGGTTGCATTGTGCTTGCCATGCGAGTATCTCTGGGGAAATTGTGACTGCCAGTTTTTTTAGATTTTTTTCTATTCCGCCAGATTCTCTGGGGCGTTTTTGAACATTAGAGGCCGCGGGCCTTCCGCCTGCTCCTCTTGCCTTGCTTGCCCAACTGCTCCCAGACATGGGCGCAGACTAATCCCCTCTGTGAGATTATCAAACTAGATTTAGTCTTGAATTGAATGGGTTGCAAAAGTGTTTGCAACGAGAAAGAAAAGTTGGCTTGAGGGCTTTGTTGGTTAGGTCAAAATTAAATTTAAGTTTTGGTTTAATGACTCGGGCATGTGGGCTTTGTTAGTTTATGTCAAAATTAGTTTTTAATTTCAGTTGAGTTTTTGATCAAATTAATTACTAATTAGTGATATGAATCGCCTTGGTATGTGCTGCCAATTGCATGTGAAAGTGAATTAGGTCAGCTATTTTGAAGATGCATATGAAATGCCATCTTGAGAATGATGACGGTGTTTACTCTGACCCTGAGGCTGAGCATGATGCCCTGAGTCAAAGTATTTGTAGACGTTCTTACAAACTTTTTATGTGGCCAAGTGCCACTGAAAATGAGACATCATGGGTAAGATATGGTGAACATTGAAACCTATAAATAACCCTTAAGTTGACACTATTAAATATTATTCAACTACTGGAATTGTTTATAATTTAATTTATAAACTTCTTGCGTTTAGTACTTTATTTTTTATTAGTCAATATTTACTTGGGATCAGTAGGATCAGGGTGGCATGCCATCGTCCAAGTAAACGACAGGGTATACAATTTGAGTACTACCAAGAAGCTATATTTTAAATTTTAATCACCATCCTGTCTGTTGTCATCATACAATAGATGCACGTAACTTCATTCCATATCTGAAGAAGAACCAACCCTCTTAAGCAGAACCCAAAAATCAACAGATCCCAATTTACTTCACCTCTAGCAGAGTGCCGAAGGATCTGGTGCATATGAGCCATATCAACCTTGCCTATAGTGATGGGGTGTGGCCAGTTTGCTACCATCGACTAAAGTGCAAGACTCAGGCCCTTCCCCAGGAGATATATGAATATTAAGGGATACCTTTCTGAGCGGCAGGGCTTATATATATCCCTTCTGGCCATCAAGTCTTAGTGAACACCGAGTTAGAGGTGGAAATGCCTATTGGGCTATATGAGAAGTCATTATGCTCTATCATCAAACGCGGTTTGAGCTGCATGTGGCTCCAGGGATTATACTTCCAGGCCATGGATAGATTAAGGTTTTGTTAGCAAAACCTCCATAGTGAACCAATGAAAATCCGCCAACACCAAATAATAGCGTAGTACATTTGATTCCAATAGAAGAGGTCCTTCAGGTTCATGATTTTGGGTCATTGGACAAATTTGGTCTACCAGTTGAGGCATTGGCTGGCGTACTAACGGTGGTACCATGGAGTAATCTAATAGGACTATTGGAAGAGCAAAAAGACCAAGAAATAGCTTTATTTCAGAAATACAAGGGGATTTTTGCTTCCAACGATCATGACTTAATGTATGCTCAGGAAATGGTCCATCGAGTAGACACAGGAGATCATCCACCTATAAGGTCTTAGCCAATCCACCATTCAAGGGCAGTGGAAGACATTGTCACTAACGAAATTGACAAGTTGCTGGAGCAAGGGATGCTCAAACCATCCAAGAGCCATGGTCTTTGCCCATTCAGATTGTAAAAAAGAAGGACGGCACCAACTGTGTAGTAATAGACTACCAGAAGCTCAACAGTATTACAAAAAAGGACTTTTACCCCTTGCCAAGGATCAACGATGCTTTGGATCGGTTAGGGGAGCCTGTTATTCTTCAGCAATGGAATTGATATCTAGTTACTGGAAAATTGAGTTACCCAAGGCAGAACAGGAAAAATGCACTGTAATCACCTCCAAAGGCCTTTTTCAACTGACTTGGATGCCTCAAGGGCTATGCAACGCCCCAGCTATGTTTCAGTGAGCCATGGACAATATTCTTGGTGACCTGAAGCTGTCATGCATCCTTGTATACCTCAACAATATTAACATTTTCTTCCAAACCTTTTCAAAGCACCTCAATCATTTAGAAGCAGTATTCCACCAGCTTGCTGAAGCAAACATCAAAATTAAGCCTCAAAAATGTAGCTTCTTTAAAGATCAGCTGGAATACCTGGGGTTCATGGTAGAATCTAAGGGGCTGAAACCACAGCCAGCTAAGGTGGAGGACATCAGCAAAATGACTACACCTAATAGTAAATGTGACATGCAGGTATTTTTGGAAATGGTCAGTTACTACCAGCGCTTTATCCCTAATTTTAGCTGTATTGGGGGGCCACTATTCAAGTTGTTAAAAAAGGATGCTGTGTTCAAATGGATGGAATGTCATCAATACACTTTCAATATACTTTGTACAGCGTTGACCAACGCACTGGTGTTACAATATCTAAACTTTGATTGGGAGTTTATTGTTCAGATGGATGCGTCCCTTTCCGCTGTTGGGATGGTAACTTCTCAAAAAGATGACAAGGGAGAGGAACATCATGTAGCATACTGTAGTTGAAGTCTGAACTGCCATGAGTGTAATTATACTGTGACTGAGCGGGAGTGCTTAGCAGTGATCTAAGCGTATAAGCAATTCAGAGTCTATTTGCATGGGGTAAAATTTAAAGTTGTAACAGATCACGCGTCATTACGCTTGTTGCAGAACCTCAAAGAGCCTGAAGGCCATTTAGCTCGATGGACTCTTAAGCTGCAGGCTTATGCCTTTGAGATCCTTCATTGCCCAGGAGTAAAGCATCAGAACGCTGACTGATTATCTCGATTGCCAACTGTTGTCATGACAGTGGACCTCAGTGATGTGATGTATGATAAGATGCTCAGTGGAAAATATGATGACGAACCGCCCCAAGTGATCAAAGTGTTAAATGAGATGTGAACAAATACCTTCCAACGGAATGGGGAAATGTACAGGCAGATCAGTGATTCTACGGTGAATTTTCCATGACCCTCAGCATGGCCAGGAATTATTATGAGTACCCACAAGGCAGTCAGATATGGTGGGGTGCGCAAGAAAATGGAGTTGTTGCACCCTGAGTACTATTAGGAAAGCATGAATTTTGATGTGCTCAAAACCATTTCTTGTTGCCATCAGTGTCAAGTGGAGAAGCCATTCCACCATAAGACTTTGTATTGGGTGGTGAAACCACGTTTTTCTTGGGATACGGTTTCCCTTGATGTCATTGGTCCCTTGCCAACAGGAGCTAACCAGCGTAAGTACATTCTTGTGGCTATTGACCATTTGACCTGGTGGATTGAAGCAAGGGCAATACAGGATTTGAGGCAGTTACAGTGGCCAAGTTCATAATGGAATGCATTATTCAGTGACATGACTGCCCTCAGCTTATTCTCACTGATAATGGAACCAATTTTACCTCGCACATCCTCCCCAAACTGAACGAGCTAATGGGTATCTGCGGGGCTCTGATGACTTCATACCATCCCAAATCCAATGGAATGGTCAAACGGGTGAATAGGACTTTGGTGAACATACTACGAAAATTAGTAACAGATTGACCTTCTGATTGAAGTTCTCTCCTTTCCACTGCCATGTTTGCCTATAACATTAGTTACCATTCTGCCATGAGGAAGAGTCCATTCAATTACTTATGACTGACACCTGGCTCTTCTGGCATTACTTTATTCATGTATAGAAGACACCAGTGGAATGAAACCCCATCGCTATTTGACTAACCTTGCAAACGCTCTGATCAAATTGCAAACTGAAGCATATTCCTTCAGCTTAGCCAAGAAGATCAGGAATTACGCTGCCAATCAGGTACATCATAGCAGGTTGGTGCAGTTCAAATAAAGTGATATGGTTCTCCTCCATGACCAACATGGGTTTGGGCGGAAACACAAGCTGGCCAGTATTTGGATTGGTACGTTCAAAGTTATAGAGAAAAATGGGGTTGATGCGTATATCATCAAGGACCCAGCAAGTGGTCAGATTGTTAACTTAAAGCATGCGAAGGTCCTCTGACCATACAAACAATAGGAGCCTTATCATCTATTCAAGGAGGGGGCAATATCATGATTCTGATATGACTGGACAATAAGCTTGGGACAGCTAGGGCGGATTGGGAAGAATCTGTGGAACATGATATCAGTTACGATTATTCAAGTGCCTCAAGACAAGGCAATATTGGGATATAATGTTATTATTGGATCACCTCTAAATAAGGCGATAAGGCAATGAGGCGATGTTGACCTTTGACAAATACAAAGTAAATTGCCTACAGTTAGGGCGATAGAGCGTTAGAGAATAACAAGCCAAAATCTAGGAGAATTAGTGGAATAGAATAGCCCAAGCTATGAGAGTGGTATCATCCAAAGCTGCTGTATATAAGTGAGATGGGTGATTGAGAGAAGGAGGTTGTTAATAGTAGAGAGAGCGGGACAGTGAAAGGTTGCTGTATTTATTAAGATAAATAAAAGAGTTGTTGGAGCGATTGCTCCTATATTTTAGTATATTTTCAAGTGTGTCCAAAGGACCAATGATCCCCACATTGTCTGTCTATTGTTCAGTGAGTATGACCTGTACAAACAATACAGCGGATCCTAACAATACCATCCAATTTTATAACACAAATAATGAATTTCAAATATAAGACATTGAAGTTGAAGTGTAAAATGTTGAAATTAAAGTGTAATATTGAAATTGAAACACAAAATGGTGAAATTGAAGTATAATATTGAAATTGAAATATGAAATGTTGAAATTAAAGTATAAAATGTTGGAGTTGATTTGTAAAATGTTGAAATCAAAATGCAAAATGTTGAAATCAAAATGTAAAATGATGAAATTGAAATGCTAAATGTTACATCGATGAATCCCCCTTGGGTTGGGGCCATCTAGTACTAAAAAGAAATGCTAAATGTTAAAATCAAAATTAACATGTTGAAAATGATATGCAAAATGTTGAAATTGAATTAAAAAGGAATATATCAATCAATTTTGATTGTGTACCATTATCTATTACTAGCAAATACCGCAGCTTCACCCATGTCATCAATCTAACTTCTAAAAGTTTTTAATCATTTATCAACAGAAAATAATTAGAGCATTAATCAACTAACACAAACATAATGTTTACACAAAGTTCATGGTTATCATTTTATTTATTTTGTATTATTACTTTTAATGTTTGATATACAGGCTGGTGGTGTCACTAATAAAAGTATAGTTAACCTAAACTTTTACAAAAAGTTTTCTTTTTCATTACAAAGCTCATGGATAAATTATACTAAGTGGCCTTCCATCTAAAGCTAAGATATATAGACATCTCCATTTCCAACTCTTGACCAACCCACATACAGTTGTCATGGAAGAATCATGTTTCTAAGGATCAAGTCCTATAACTTCAAGTGATTGCCCTTGTGCCTTGTTGATACTCAATGCAAACACAGAAAAATGGGAATTACAAATATGTAATTTTATCTGGTACATCTAAAGGGTAACTGGGATCCAGGGAATGAAGACTAATTTACCTGTAGCATATCCTGTTATGATGGTGGCTTTAATATAATATTTGTATTCAATTTTCTAATTATGAGTCATGTTTCATTGCATAAGGAAAAAGGATTTATATTTCAAAAGCATATTTGGTGCCCCAATACTTAGCTCCAAGAAATTCGAAGGTACTCCAGCTAGCTCCAAGTTTTCAAAAATTTGTTGTATAGTTGACAGCCTCATCTGTATGACATGTAATGTCATTAGCTTTAGAAATATGTAGAAAACTGAGTAGTTCTTTTAAAATTACCTAATGAGGATGTTAGCAGCTTCATTTCTTGGGGAAAGAATTCTCTTTGGCCCAACCATTCATGATCCATGAAATCTTGTGCCACAACTAGAAACACTGTCTCTTTCAACTGTTGTTAGGTAGTGAAGATTCCTTCTATGATTTCCATTGTTACATGACCATCATGAACATCTGAGATTGCAACATCATATTTCAGTTGAAGTAAAATATTGGCAAACTGCTGTACATAGGGATCAGTATTCAGATGACCTTGCATATTTGCTGAAAGTCTAAGTCTTCCATGAAATTCCAAATTTATGAAGTTTTGAACAATATAGCATCTCATCTTCCCTGGTTCTGTGGGGAATATCTGGAAGCATTTGCTGAAAGGTGCCATCCAAAACCATAGTGACACCTCCCATTTTTATCATTATTGCATGTAAGGTCTTTTAATGTGACATCCAGACCTCATTGCAGCTTTATGGGATATGGTACACTCATACCAAACAATCAGCTGAAAATTCTTCAGAACCTTAACAATTCTAAGTTTCTTGAATTGTTGATGTAGGGATGCACCACCCATCCCTTCCTCCCCCTCCGCCATGGTGGGCTAGCGGTCCTCCGCTCCCTGCCTGGTTGAAGGTTTTATTTTGTCTGATTCTCCGTTTTGTGTTTCAGTTTTTGTTTTCTCTTTGAGTATTGGTACTGTCCATCCCATGGTCAGTGTGCCTCAATAAAATTTAAAATTTAGTTGTTGATGTAGGATTTTTTACAGTTGGTATATTTAAGGTTAACTGGCAGGCTGAGTGAGCTGTCCTCCCTCCTGGCAAAAGTGTTGAAGTGATGCAGATAAAGCAACATCAATGGAAATCATATATCTTTGCCACACATTTGCCAAAAGAAGATCAACAATAAAATGTTTTCTATTACCAAATGGAGCATATAAGAAGAATATGCCACCCCAACTATTAAAAGCTGCTCCAATTATCTTGTCAAATGATTTATTCTTATCTTGGACCATTTTATCTCATTCTCATCTATATATGCCATTAGCAAGTCTGTGTCATATTTCTTTCCTTATCTACCTCATTTGGGAGGGCAGATTTTTTCTTACTGTTTGGGGAAGTCCAAAGCTATTCAGGCCTAACTCTCAATGTTATGATCCTATTATCAATGTAGATCAAAACTCAGTTGACTATATTCTCATTGTAGTTTATATCTATATTCTGCTGTTCAACTTGTGCTTGATGGTGCATGTCTTAAAGCAGGCTCTCCCTATGGCTCATCCATAACTGCTCTAGATCTGACATGGAGTATTCTCTGCAACATAACAGCAAATAGGCTATGCATAGTTTTAAGAGATTAATATGAAGCTTCTTCTTTCAATGCTTTGTTTCAGTAATTTCATTTTCAGAAGTCCTCTAAGCTAAAAAGCTGCTTTAAGGTTTCTCAGGACTTTTAACCATCTGTTCTAAAATTATTGAATAATGCTAGACCTATACTTACCTCAGTAGCAGTCTCAGAGAAAGCATTCAGTGCTGTTTAAGTGGATGGTGTAAACCCATCTAAGGCATTGCTAACCTTAATCTTTTCTACTTTTAGTGAAAAAATTTCTTTTCAACGTTGGTTCCAAATCTTGTTCATGCTGTTTCATGTGTAGCACTTTAGGACTTTGTTATAAAATAGAGTGCGTGAAGACTCATCTTGGATGCAAAATCTGAAGAAAAACATGAGAGGTGTTTTTTGAGGTGCTTGGTCCTGTTTAGCTGCAATTTTTTTAAGAAATAGACTCTCTGGCCATTCTACTGGTGGACACTTAGATTAATAAATGTAGGTTGCCGCATGTAGATAAGGAATCCAAGTATTCTCCAAACCGCTTCATTGGTAAATATATATCTTCCCATTTTTATATTGATGAACTTTTTATTAAACTTATCACTATACTTGTCACATCAACACATTAATATCAGATCCATTATTTACATATTTTCAGATATACTTGATTGATTTAAATGAATTAGAGTATACTATGAAGATATACACGTTGATCACTTTTATTAACAAGGGACAATGTAAACTAATCCATGTATTGACCACAGACATTTCTGATCCTTAAACATTAATATTTGCAGTGATACTTCACCTTATGAGCTTCTACTACTTTACAGAGGATATTCATCCTTGATGACTAAGTCTCTTTTAGAAAGTGTCTAGGGTTTGCTTTGTGCATAGTCCATCCTTAATGCATGTAGAGCTAAAAATTCTGAATCTTCAGGGACTATGCACCATATGCTTTGTTACAGTACAATATGTTCTTGTCTTCTTTTTTATCAGGTGTTTCTGCACTAATAAGTTCATCAATTTCTATGCAGGTGTAAGGTATCTCTGAGACAAACCAAGATGTGTGCATGAGGTAGTCCACGCTTCTTCCAGTCTATGGTATATGTATTACATTGAAATATACCAAAAATATCTTTGTCTTTATGGTGAGATCCATGAGTGCCTTGTGCATCTGTAGAAAGTTCTTTCTAGCAATCTATGAAGATACCGATGTTTTTGTATATTAAAATGTTCTTGGTGTATATCCAATCCAAATCTTTTTGTACATGATGGTGATGAAAAGTGTCATGATTGAATGACTTAATAGTGGGAACCAACGCCAAGGATAAGGCTGGGCGACAGGAGGCCCAGAAGGTGAAACTTCAGGCTCTTCCTGACCTTAAGCACACATTAGACAAACGCTGGTTACAAGCCAAGTATGCTCAGGTTGGTACTAATGAGGTGCAAAATGCTCAGCCTCTTGTGTCAGCCCAGGCGTTGAAACATACGATCTATGTAACAAAGAAGACAGTTTGATTCAGTTAATTAGGGAATGAGGTTTTGAATCCCATTTGAGTTACAAAATTACAAGCTCAGGTAGAATACAGCTTCAATTGATCACTTGAGTGAAGGCACTTTCAGAGTATTTTACCAAATAAGATGGGAGCATTTGCCTATTGGAGCGTCAAGGCTTGGGCCAACTTCTGCAGAAGCATAATTACCCTGACTTGGTTTAAATATTTTTTTTGCGACCAACATTCCTTGTTGGTAAACTTTTCACAAATAAACGTTCCCATTTTTTTATGTTTTCTTATGGTTCCTTGGGAGAACTTGAATGCGGACCTCTTTGAGGAGGTCTCCAATTATGTTGGCCACTACTACTATCCCAATTTACAAAGGTTTCAGATGCTCCCTTAGGCCGCTCAGGTCCCTTCCAGATCAAGGCACCCAAGCCTCCTGGCACCAATTTACACTTGATCGTGGACTCCCCTCTGGGGTCCACTCAGCTGTGTTGTTTCTCACTTACCTGGTACTGTATACCGCGCTCTACACCCTTGCCTTGGGTCCCTTTTGTACAGGCATCATTTGAGGTGCCTTGTTTCCCATTCTCCTAACAGATAGTTCCCTAGCAGTGTGGGTTTGCATCCCACACCTTCTTTCTGGGAACAAGAGAGTTACAGACACTCTCTTGACATTAGTCAACCAAGCATCTTATTATACATGCATGAGTGTTATCAGTGTAAATTTTTGTTATGTATAAACTGGGTGCGCTGGCCATTTGTCACTGCCACGATGGTGCTCACCACAGTTTTCTCATTTGGTTTTGTTTTGGTGCATCTCAGCGTTATTCTTGCAACTACCAATTGGGAAGTGCCCACCCTTCCTGCTTTTACCTGGTGGTCTCAGACTTTTTGCGATCCTGTTGACATGATTCCCCACCTTTCTCCCATGACTTACTCAGAAATTCAACAAACTTTGGCTTCCATTGAGCCAAAAGCCTCTTTGGGTAATAACAATTTGTCTGGTTCAGAATTTTCTCTCTGCTAGGCGTAACTTTCCAAGCAAAGTAATTATGGTAAATTAAAAGCAAATACTTAATTGCACACCAAAGTCTTTCTCTGATATCATTGGATCCACCGCTGACTGTCCTAGCATGGGGCAGTGGCAAAAATCCCCCTCCATTTTCCATCTGACAGGAAAATGCGCTCAGACTGGCTCGCCCAGTCATTCCAAACCCTTGGGACGATTTGTCCCTCCTAAAGATCTCGATGCTCATCTCACCTGAACCCAAGCGGTGCCCCACTGCCCCCTAATGCTCCCCCAGAGCAACATGCATTTTGGCCTTAGGGTCAATTATGGGAAATTCTTCCCCTATGACAACCAAGCCATTATCAAAATGGCTCAGGTGGTGATGACACCAGCCTGTTTTATTGATTTCCACCCCTATAAGGGGTACTTCAAACTTGGCTTCCCCTGTGAAGCTGATGCACCTACTGTGGCAACGGTGCCATTAATTTTTAACAATATTCCCCTCCCAACAACTCAGACCCAGCTCCCAACGGACACCACCTTGGTGATCCAGTTCACTGGTTTGCCCACCCACCTCCCCCTGAAGTGCTCCACCAGGAGCTGATGGAAGGTTTGGCAGCCTATGGCTCCAACCCCATCTTGCAATTTGTGGTCCCAAATGGGGCTACACGCCTTGCTGGGCCTTGGGCGTATGCCACAATCAGCCCTGAATTTACAAAAATTTCTTTGGAAATTCCCCCTCGTGCCACCATCCCATCTGCCCCCAACCATCCATTTTGGGCCCGCGTTGAGGGCGGATGGACAATTTGTCCATCCTGTTTCGAGCTAGACCACTTGAAATGTAAATGCCCATACTTAGAAACTTCCGCTGATGCCAAAAGTTTGCCCAACGCCCACCAATCCACCACCCGCCCCGCGCTAACTCTGACATGGGGTATGATCCTACCTTCCCCTCCTCCAATGCCTGATGCTGCAGCTGCAAATACAGCCACCAATCAGCACCCACCTTGCCCCAATGCCACAAATAATTCATTTAACCAAACACCAGATTGGATCCCAGTTCAATCCCATGCATCCACAAATGAATCAAACAAACCTCAACCATACGCTGATTCCCCAATCCAATTCAACCAAAACCCATGGAAATTATTGGATGAAATTGACAAATAAGATAACGTCATTGAAGAACTGACGCTGCAAATTGAGAGGCTATGTAATGCAGAATAGGATGCAAAATTCCCACCTCAGAAATATGTCCCACAACCTAACACCAAACCGTTCTACAGCGACCACCAGCTTGCAGTAGAAGCAGCCACCACACCATATTGCCATCCACTTCGCAAAGCTGCTGCCAAATCTGTGGCTGCACTCATAGGAGGAATTCCACCTCCCGTCATCCCCATAAATACTACTACACAAAGTAAGATCAACATGAAAACTTTACACAAAAACGTCACTGAAGCCATCCAGAACGTGGTAACAGTAGCACGGAATCTAAAAGCAAAAATCACCTGAACCAGCATTGCCACATTCGTTAAACTCCCAGATATCCGCCTCAAAGCTGGAGATGCTTTGCAAATACATCGTTGGTATAATGATGGCCGGCAATATTTGGAAGTTCCAATCATCAAGGATATTGAACCCCATGCCACCGATGCCCCCACACCCTTACTATCTGCCTTAACATGCACCCTACTCTGGAATTAGATAGATGCAGCCAAAGACGAGCCCCCCAATCCCCCTCCCTGTCCACCATGAAGGGATAGCAGTATTTGCTGCCCACCTGGTTGGATATTTTGTTAGGTACGATTCAATTAATCAGTCCATTTTGGGCGTTTCATTTGAATCATTATTTTTTTATTATGGTTTTTAGTTTTAGTTTGGTAATATCCATCCCCTGGTCAGCTTACCTTGATTAAATAAACAATTTTTTGGTTCACATCTGCCTTCATGGGGAGTGGATCTGTTGTACTGGCTGTCTCCAGATGTGGCCAACTGGGTTTTTGCAGTGTTCTGCGCTCATCCGCTCTTGTGGCAATCAGTTGAGGGCTTGGAGCGGGTCCTGGAGCAAAGTCGTCCTGATGGAGCCTCCATCTGTTCTCTCTACAAGTTTTTTTGCTGCTTAAGCGGATCAGCCAGTGAAAGTATATTTAAATGAATACTGCAGAAAAGACCAGGCTTTATCATTGCCTGACAAAGTTTAAACGTCATTTCTCCGTTCAACCTTGGACCCATCCGAGCAAAACTCCCCAATTTGGCAGTTGTCCCCTTCCAACTTTGATCATCTTGTTGAAGACCCTTGGGGTGGTTTCCCCGCCCCAACCTGGAAGGGGCAAGGTAATATGGCTATCATAAGTTCACCTGGATCAAACCCTATAAATATGGAAGCCAAAAATTCGCACGTGTATTTCAAAATGAAGGAATCTTATCCTTCTAAACCTTCAAGTTCTTCTAAATTTGAAGCTGAACAAGGGTCTAGCCCTGAGACTAATTTAAAGGTTTCAGATGATTCCGCTGAGATGATGTCACCCTCAACCGCCCCTATAAATACCGTGTCTGTGACTAGTAATATTTCCTTGAATTGTGAAGCGCTTCCCTTTGATTCCCTCCCTGTTTTGGCAGAAGTTGAGGGTATGGGTGAGTCTGGATCTGAACTTATCCAAAAACAAAACGAGGATAATGGGGTTCCATTGCACTGCATTCCAGCGATGCAAGTCAAAGCATTGACATTGGGCTTGGGGGTGATGGCCCTGGATAATAATGGACTTTGGACCCTCAGAGCAGGTATGGGGTCATTGGAGCCTGAAAATGAAATTTATCATGCAAACGTTATATCACAAAACAAGCCGTTTATTAGCTCTTATGACTTGGATGAGGACCCTATTCCTGTATATCAGATTACCCCTGAGAACCCTCGTCTGACCCCTACCATGATCTGGGGCACTCAGGAGGTGGAAAAGGAGCTTCTTTTTAAAGATGATAAAGTGTATGCACCTGCAGAGAATGGGGTTGGATATGTGGACTCACTAGTAAGAGTGGCCAACTAACCTTCCCCCTTCTATAATTCCAAAACATACCCTTATGGCTTGCTCAAGCCAGAGGAAGAATTTCAGGTGAGGTAGTGGCGTTTTTTGCTTTGAATAAATCCCATTCTGGATACTTTTTAGTGACCGCTACCCTTACATACCCTTTGGGGAAGTTCAGCACAACTATCTTAGTGGATACTGGGGCCACAGAAAATTTTAAGGGCCAAGACTTTGCTGACTACCTTGAGTTGAGTAACTCGCCAGGTGGTATGGTTAGAGGCGGGACTCCTCAAGATATCCTCACGCTGAAAATAATGGGGTTAGTGGATTACCAGGTGGGCTCCTATCTTCTGTCTGACAATTTTCAAGCTATCAAAAACCTATTGTACCCCATTATTTTGGGTGTAGAGTGTTGGAGAAAATTTGACGTCAGGACTAATTTGAAAGAAAACACCCTATCCTTGTCCTTGATGAATGGTCACCAGTTGATTGTTCCTTTGGCTGATGCCCACTTTTAGGGCAAACTGCCCCGTTGGCCAAAATTCACACTCTTACTCTTGCCCCTTTGTTGAAGCCCTCGGTGGAGGTTCCCTTAACTTCCTGTTTGGAGGGGTTAAAATCTTCATTTTGATGCAGCTTCAGCTAACGCATTACCTGAGAATTCCGATTTTGATTGTGACTTCAAGCTCACTGTGGATCTGGTGTGTATATCTTCCCCATTTACCCATTGACTGTCCGGGAGGAAGAGGCTTTAGATGTGTGGGTGAAGGAACAGTTAGCCAAAGGTGCAAACTTTCAGCGTACCTCACCTGTTTGCTCCCCGCTTTTTTTGTGGAGAAGGCCGATGGAACTTTATGCCCTTGTGTTGATTATGGGAATTTAAACAATGTTACTGTATGAGACCTCCATCCCATCCTTTTTATTTACAGATTGCACGTTACGTAGATAAGGCAAAAGTTTTCTCCAAATTGGATTGCCTCAATGCTTTCAATCAGATCCATATAAAGAAGGGCCAGGAGTGGTTAACCGCATTATGAACCAGAAAAGGAATTTTCCAGTTTTAGGTCATGCCCTTTGAGCTCAAGAATGTCCCTGCCATCTTTTACCGCCGCATTGATGCTGCGTTGGGGGACTTGTTGGGGGTATGCGCGGTTGCCTACATGGATGATATCCTGGTGTTTTCCCCTGATCAGGAGTCCCATGCAGTACATCTTCAGCAAGTGGTGGAGAGGTTGAGGGCCGCCCTCCTTATGCTAAAGATCAGTAAATGTGAATTCATCAAGTCTCAGCTCACTTTTCTGGGCAACGTCATGTTTGACCAAGGCCATATGATAACTCCATACAAGGATAAGGTTATTCGTGAGTGGCCCACCCCACCCAGTCAAGGAATTGAGGAGCTTTTTGGGGACGTGTACGTTCCTCATGAAGTTCACGCATATTCTCTCCGAGGTGGCAGCACCCTTATATAAGGCTAGCAGTGCCAAGGTGCTTCAGTGGTCCCCTGTTTTGGAGGATGTTTTCCAAGCAGTGAAGTGCACCCTATTATCCACGTCCATCCTTCGCCATGTCGACCCTGTAAAAAAGTTCATTGTGTCTACTGATGCTTCCAACTTTGCCATAGCGGCTGCCTTGTTACAAATGGGCGAAGATGGGACTGAGCATCCGGTGAAATCTTCCTAGGAAAATGTCTCTGCCTGAGTTGAACTACGCCATTTACAACAAAAAGTTATCAGCAGTGGTGGAGGCACCGACTTATTGGCGTCATCACTTACATGGCTCCTCACAATTTTTCCATGTACGTTTAGACCACCAGGCCTTGATGTACTACCGCGCTCCTCATCTCCTAACTCCACGGCAGACCCATTGGCATGAGACCCTTGCCCAATTTGCATTTTCCTATGAGTTCACCAAGGGCAAGGAGAATGGTTTGGCGGATGCTTTAAGCCGCAACCCTGCTTTGGCTCCTGATCCAAAGGAGGTAGAAATTCATAAAACCCAGTTGATGATTCCGCCAGATAAGATTCTGCCTCAAATTCCTAATTCCCTGGCCAACATGGCAGCGCTCGCACCTCTGGAAATGCAGCAGAACATAGTATGTTCAGAAAGGTAGTTCTTTCTAAGCCGCTATCAACTGAATATACTATGATTCTCGCTAAGAGCGCTCTGAATCAGGAGGATTTATACAGGGGTTATCACGTAAAAGATGAGATGGTGTGGTTTCAGGGGCGCCTATGGGTTCCTGATGGACCACTGCGCCTGGAAATCATCTGCAACCATCATGATGGAATCACCGTTGGTCATCCTGAGAAAGCAAATACCTTGGAGTTGATACAACGCACCTACAATTGGAAGGGCTTGCCTGCTCAGGTAGGACGGTATTGTAAAGAATGTCTGATCTGCAATCAAATGAAACCTAATCGTCAACTGTTAGCGGGCTTGTTGGTACCAGTACAAAAGGCGGAAGGGCCTTGGACCTCCCTATCAGTGGATTTCATTGTGGAATTACCCGTTTCTGATGGTTATGATGCCATCATGATAGTGGTGGACCGCTTTACAAAGTTCGCCCACTTTATTCCTTTCAGAACTACAATAACCGCTTCTGAGATGGCAAGGCTTTTCATCACAAATGTGTTTGCCCTTCATGGGGCTCCGCAAGAAATCATTAGTGACTGAGGACCCCAGTTCACCTCCATCTTTTGGGAAGAGTTGTGTAAGACTCATCAGATTCACCTCTGTCATTCACTGCCTATCACCCCCAATCAGATGGGCAGACCAAACAAGTGAGCAAGTGCTTGAACAGTTTCTGCGGTGTTACACCGCCGCAGATCATTCAGATTGGGTTTCTCACCTTCCCATGGCCCAGTTTAACTACAACAACACTTTGCACTCTTTGACTGGTTGTTACCCTTTTTCGCCAACTATGGCTTTAACCCCGCCTTTAACATGAAACCCAGCTGTGGTTCCAAAGTGAAAGCGGTGGTGGACTTTTCTAAGACCCTCAAGAAGGTCCACCAGGGGGTTTCCACTTTTTTGGAGGCGGCTATGCTAGTTTATAAGGAGAACGCTGATGGTAAGTGCCGAGTAGGTTCAGCGTACAAGGAAGGAGATCTCATGATACTTTATGCTCGTAACATACCTATCAAGCAGCCATTCAAAAAGCTGGGTCCAAAGAGGATTGGTCCTTACCATGTTGTTAGAAAGGTGGGTCATGCCTCATACTAGTTGGATCTTTCCTCTGCATTTTGGATCTTCTTCATCTTTCATGAGAGCAAATTGACGTTGTTCAAGGGCCCCCACTGGAGAATCCTGAGGCTTATCTCGTGGATGGGGCGCCAGAGTGGGAAGTGGATGAAATAGTAGCCTCCCTACGTGTTAAAAGATGTCTTAAGTACCTGGTATCCTGGAAGGGGTTTGACGCGGTTGAGAACAGTTGGGTGCCAGCATGAGACTGTGTACATGCCAAGACCTGATCGAATCATTCCATAATCATTTTCCTGAGGCTGCAGGATCAAAGTCCAAGCTAGCTGTCACTGCTATGAAGTTTTCACTTGCGCATAAGAACTTCTCCTTAGTGAATGCCCCCTGGAGGGGGGTGGAGCCCAAGAAGGAGGAGAGGGTAATATCATGGTTGAATGACTTAATAGTGGGAACCAACGCCAAGGATAAGGCTGGGCAACAGGAGGCCCAGAAGGTGAAACTTCAGGCTCTTCCTGACCTTAAGCACACATTAGACCAACGCTGGGTACAAGACAAGTATGCTCAGGTTGGTACTAATGAGGTGCAAAACGCCCACCTCTTGTGTCAGCCCAGGCGTTGAAACGAACGATCTATGTAGCAAATGAAGACAGTTCAATTTGGTTAATTGGAGAATGAGGTTTCAAATACTGTTCAAGTTACAAAATTATGAGCTCAGGTAGATACAGATTCAATCAATCACTTGATTGAAGGCACTTTTGGTGTATTTTTCAAATCAGATGGGAGTGTTTGCCTATTGGAGCATCAAGGCTTGGGCGCACTTCCACAGACCCATAATTACCCCAACTCAGTTTAAATATGTTTTTCGTGACCAACATTCCTTGTTGGTCAACTTTTCACAAATAAACTTACCCGTTTTTTACGTTTTCTTATGGTTCCTTAGATGAACTTGGGTGCGGACCTCTTTGAGGAGGTCTCCAATTATGTTGGCCACTACTACTATCCCAATTTACAAAAGTTTCAGGTGCTCCCTTGGGCCGCTCAGGTCCCTTCCAGATCAAGGCACCCAAACCTCCTGGCACCGATTTACACTTGATCGTGGACTCCCCTCTGGGGTCCACTCAAGCTGTGTTGTTTCTCGCTTACCTGGTACTGTATACCGCGCTCTACACCCTTGCCTTGGGTCCCTTTTGTACAGGCATCATTTGAGGTGCCTTGTTTCCCATTCTCCTAACAGATAGTTCCCTAGCAGTGTGGGTTTGCATCCCACACCACCTTGCTGGGAACGAGAGAGTTACAGACACTCTCTTGACAAAAAGGTCAGGTCTGCCATAATTTCACACATAGATCATGTTATCTTGAGAACGCTCATGCATGTACCTGGGACCTCAGTAAAGCTAAAAAGCTATAAAATTATCTGGGTAATGTAAACAATACATCCATTATTAATGATAGCATCTCTCAAGTGCACATACTGCTTCACTCTCAACAGCCTTTAGATAAGTTTTTTGTACCTCACCTTTTTAAGTTCAATCTTATAAGTCATGTCAATAATTAACTGATATAACATGCTCTACTTTGTAGTAAGATGTTGAGATTTGAATAGCACATCATCATTATGTAAAGATAGAACTCTATAGGAGAAATCTTCATAGCTTGAAGAATTACTGTAGCTGGGTTTCTTTGTTGCAGTGAATTAATATTTCCATCTTACTCTTGGTAAAAATCTAAGGATACTGCAGCGCATCATACAATTGGTGCTACCAGTAATTTATCTAATATTGCCGCTTCTTTATTAACATAGCTATACTTCTTACTTCATGTTATTTTCTGGCCATTATTATAGTTACTTTAACTGTTGTTGAAGCATTAAATCGCCTCTTATGTCCACCTTGTGGAGTTTTATCTGCTAAGATAATTAGCTTAAATTCAGGGCTGATATTTTCCATAGCTGATTTTTGGCTCTTAACATAGGAGTTTTCATTTTTTACATGTCCTGCAACTGGAGTAATATACCTTGTCTTGTTTGTGGAATATTACTGCAATGCTTATGCACTTTTTATATTACATCACCAACTAAATTATTAAAAAGCAAGAAAATTTTCGTCTGATAGATTCTTTAGACTCCCAGTATGATAATTTACTCAACATTAAATTTAAATGTTAGCATAAATTATGGATCTCTAAATTTCTTCATTGGTTCCAAAAGAGGTCATCTGGAAGTATGATATGTAATATATGGTATTAATAAAGAAATGTTTAGTATCCATGTATTGATAATCTGAAAAGCATGTAAGGGATTGGGAGGATCCATTAATGGCATAGGTTGAGCCTTTACGCTACTTCAGCATATATCTAGAGCTTCACCTTTCCATTTATTTACTTTATAGTGTTGGCATGACAGAAACGTTTATCATATGAAACACAAAGAATGAGTCACAAAATTCATTAAGGTGACATAATCAGAAGCTGCATTATCTAAAGTTCTATAAGTGCATTCTTGTAGTAGTTGTTGCAGCTCTAACTTTCCGTAGACTTTATTCTCTTTCTAGGATTATTTAAGCTTCTCTTCTTCTTTGGTCTCAAACTGATTTAGCCCGCTTTCCCAGTGGGTGCTGATTGGAAAGGTAGATTAAGTTATGATAAGTAATTTATCTGATCACCTTGTGCATCACCAGGCAATTTGGAGAGTCTTGCTCTTGGGTACATGAGACTTATAATCAAGGTTCCAAATGTGTCATACCATGTTGAAGCCTTGGAATAATATGTAATGGGGCTGTTTCTAAGCACACTGGAACTCCTCTGTTGGAATTTTAATCATATTATGGTTCTTTTAATTTCAACTTTTTTGACTATTTATTTTTTCATAGTTGAAAATTGATGTATCTATTTTAAAGGGTCAAAGCTTTATTGTTTCTTTGGATTTAATATTATTATTTATATTAGTTGAAGACAAATTGCTGACTAATATAAATTAGATTTGATGAAATTTAGTCATATTTTCAGAACTGAGCCATTTTTGAGATTTAACCATTTCCAGAGTATCAGGCTGAATTTCTGATGAACTTTTTAGAATTTATGGATAAAAGCAAATGCTGATGAAGAGAATCATTCATTTATAGTATTAGATATTTATCAATATCTACTGGATATTAATGACAAGAATAATTGTTCATATTTTATATTGGCATAATCATAATTAAGCATTTACTGGAGCTACCAAAGCGTTAAAACACTTGTTTAGATGGTAGTTTGTAGGTTTACCTATGAAATGCAGCCTCCTGTAACTGGGTAATTGGTTACTAAGCCCAATGGAATGGCCGCTAACATGTAAAGGTTAACCTACTGGGGCTGATTAAGGCTTGGAACCTGATATGCTTAAAAGTTAGCCCAGAAAGTGTAAAGTTCAAGTGTGCAACAATTACTGCTATTACTGAGATGTCAGAAAAGCACCAAACTACCCTATGTAACCTCACATTTTATTCCAAATAAAACACCTTCATCTACCTACTTTTATCTATGCTTTAAAAGTCAGAGTTGTAAGTCTGAAGACCCTACCTCTTAAGTTAGACTGAGAAAAGGTCCCTTATAGGAAGAGGAAGGGCCCTAATGCCCCTGTAAAGCCCTTGGCTCAACTGGGGGACTTGAAACATGTGGTTGATAACGTTGAGGTAACCGCATTGGCACAAAGGATCCCTCCACAGTATCCTCCTTGGCTGCTTATTCCCTTGTTGAAAGGATAAAGGAGATTTGCAGGGAGGTAATCCAGGACAGAAGTTATCAACTGCACCTCCACCCTCCCCCTGGCCTCCAACCCGCCACCCCTCTTTTTCTTGGAAAGGAAGAAAATTGACCTCAAAACTCAGGAAAGGGTTCCTGAGTCAGGAAAACCAGTCTGGAACACGGAATCCAAAAATTCTGGGTCTGGGAATGCTAATCTAAGTTGAGTTTCCAGTTCTCAAAAAAGTTAAAAAATATAAAAAAATTTGTCAAAATTGACCCTGGCGGAATCCAATTCTGCCAGCCCTTTAATCCAAGAAAATCCGCTCAAGTTTGTTTCAGTAAGGGTCCCTCCCTGGCGGATCAGAAAATTACGTTGCCAGAGCTTCTACAACCTAGTTCATAAGCTGGATGACAACACCCTAAGCCCAGGCTGGTCACCCATGAGTACATCAGCTGCCCCTGTCTAGTAACACAGCCATGACCTCCCTTTCCCCATTTTCGCACATAAGGCAACTTCCTCTAAAAGGGGCAGTTGTCAGTCCAGTTTCACCCTTGAGCTTAAATAAAGCTGATCCTTTAAATAAACCTACCTGTGGACTCCGCCTCTTTTTTTCAAATATACTTTCATGCAACCCAGCAAAGTAAACAGCAATCTGCGTTTTGGGGGCAATGGTCATTGAGTGGACCTTCCAAGCTATTGATCTGGCAGCCCATAAAATGGTGATTGCAGTGATCAAAGATTTTGCCACAGCGTGTGACGCCAATCTGCTGCTTTCAAAGAGCTTTCAGATCTGCCACAATATTCGCAACAAACTGCTCCTCTCTTGGCACCCAGCAGACTAGCTACAGGTCTGCCTCCCTTTCCATGAGTTAATTAGAGACTTCAGTTTAATTCGCCCTCCAATCTGCTGGTGGTTTAACACAATATATTTGGAATGAGGACATTTCCACTAATCGCAATTTTCCATTTAGGGGCAAGAAATGGCTTCTTGCAACCATGAGGTGGTAACCAGTAACTGGACTATCTGGGCCATCTCGCCAATGCCAATCTGGACCAATCAGTTTATAAATTTAATCTACCATTCTGGAGACATCCCTGATCCCTCAACCCATTGTGAAACCCCTCAATGGGCGCAAGGCAAAGCCCAAGGCCTCCCAACAGTCAAACTGATCTGATATAATTTAATTTGTAAACCCAATAAGCATTTCCAAAATTTTGAAAATTTAAATGATTTTCAGAATTTTTATTATGATGAAACAGTACCAGAAAGTTTGGAAAAAGAGCCCAAAGGTCACCAACTGCAAACCAGAAAGGTTGGTCATCCTCCTTGTCTCTCCCACCCTTGGGAGATGCCCCCAGAAAGACCCGCAGTTACCCCAAAGCAGCCATCTGGTTTGCTATGGGGCCTTTGGTATGTTCTTGAATTTATATTTTATTTTATTTTATTTTATCTATTGTGGGGAAGGCTGACATGGGGACGGACACTTCCAAATGTAAAAATGAAAGAAAACGAAACTTAGTACCAGGGGAGGCACCCCAGAGAAGCGATGCTATCTCTTGTTGACAGCGGGAACGCCACTATGGGGAGGAGGAGGGAACGTGTAAAAGGGCCGTAACCACAATTGAACATGTGTGGAGGAAGGGGTCCAAGTTGATGAACCAAACCTGGAACCAGGAGGGAACCAGCTGATGGCGACGCGGTGGGAGGTACCCAAACACCCACACTTGAAAGTGGTTTACCAAATGGGACTGTAATCTGTGGACAGCTTCTGGGAGGGTGGGGGTGGAGCCTGTGATGGCATCCAACACAATCGTGTGGATAGTCCACATGGCAATTGTGACCACCAGAGCATGGAGGGAGTGTGGGAGAGTTGAGACCATATATAAAGCAAACATATCCCGAGATAAACTGAAGGGATATGTCTGATCCTGGCAAAGCAGACGTTGCACCTCATGTCATATCGCTTTAGAGGTAGGGCACTTCTCCAGGCGGTGGAACAGCGTTCCATACTGGCCACACACAGCGCAGGATGAGTGTAAAGCATTAGAGCGCTCAGCTGTTGGTACACCCGCCTCAGGCAGCGCCACACATGGGAATGGATATGAGGCTGCAACAGAGGGTCATGTGCGTATTTCCAAATAGTCTTCTGGGTCTCAAGGGAATAAGGGATGTCCATCTTGTCCAGGTAGTCCACCCTGGATAGGACATGTGGCCGTGTGGGGATCAAGCCATCATGAATGGGTAGCTCCTGTACCTCCTGTGTGAACCAAAGAGAGGGGCGGCCTCTATGGGTTGTGTGTCCACAAATATGGATTCTCCACTCTGCACTCCGCGTGGAGAGGAGGATTCGTTTGAAGTGGGGTTTAATACCGTGAGGACCTGTGGCCAATGGGTGGGAAGCCAGATATTTCATCAAGGAGTGAGGGTTCGACGGATTGGTAAGGCCCAGGGCGTGGGAGAAGTTGGAGCGGGCTGCGCGGGACCAGTGTTGGGAGGGTAGCATAGGGGCAGTGACGGCCACAATCCAGGTGCCCAGGATCTTGTCAGCATGGGCTTTAAAGTCAAGCAGGCCCATGCCATCATGACGAAGAGGGCCAAACATGACCTCAAACTGCACTGGCGGTAGGCAGCCTGACCAGAGCCACCCTTGTAGAAGGGCATACATAGATTTGAAAAAACCTGGGGAGAAGGCGATGGCGTGGGCTCCAAACCAGACTTTGGAGAGGAGCATAGAGTTGGATAAAACAACCCTGCCATTAAGGGAAGTAGGGTGGGCTCTGAGGGAGTCAATGCGCTTCATCACGTTGTCTAGAATATGACTTTCCATTACTGCTGAGGCATACCCGCCTGCCTCCACCCACACGCCCAGATGACGGACAGGCCCTATGGTAGGGCGTGGCATGAAGGGGAGCACAAGTGGGGTGGTGTGGGGTGAGCAGGGAAGGCGGGCACGTGTGTGAGCTGATGGGCCAGGCTGGGCACTGGTCGCTGGGGCCCAGTAGGTTTGATACCGACCAAGGAGGATGGTTTCAGTTTTGGAGGCGTTCAGTGCAGCATTACTTACCCGGGAATACTCCTGGATGAGAGCTTCAAGCGCGCGTGCATCTTGATTATTGGACACCCCGACCACACAATCATCTGCAAACGCCATCATCTTGACTGGGGTTTGGCCTGGTGCGTGGACCCCAGTGAGGCGGGCATTCATGTTTTGAAGTAGTGGGTCAAGGCTGAAGTTATATAAGAGTGGGCTAAGGGGGTCCCCTTGGCGTAGGCCCCTTTGAGGGCGGACTATTTCCGTGAGGAAGCCAGAGCCTGCACTGCCATTGTTGCAGATTCCGTAAGCATCATCACCCAGATGATGAAGCGAGGGGGTAGGCGGAATTGGTGGAGGCAGGCCCTGAGGTATTCACAGTTTACTCTATCATATGCCTTCTGTTGGTCCAAGAATACTAGTGCCCCAGAGGCTGTGGACTGGCATGCGTTAGCCACAGAGTGCATGTTGTCCCAAATTGACCTTCTGGGTATAAAACTGAGTTTTTCTGGGGAGATGGTGGCCAAGGCTATAATCCCCTAGACGGGTAGCCATGATTTTAGTTAAAATTTTTGTGTCCATGTTAGTTAAAGAAATGGGGCGCCAGTTGGCTAGGTCTAGCTTATCCCCTTTTTTGAAGAGTGTGATGGTGAAGGCCTCTTGCCCTTCTGGTAGAAGGCGCGTTTCCAGAAGGCTCTGGTTAAGGGAGGCAAGCAGCAGTGGGGATATATATATGAAGTACTTTTTATAGAACTCATACGGAATGCCATCAGGGCCTGGGCATTTCCGTTTTGGTGCACCACGGATGGTGGACTAGAGTTCGCTCAGGTAATCAAATTTATTAACTCTGGGTATCAGGAAATGGTGCAGATGTGAGCGTTATTGAGAAAATTCGCCATTTTGGCCAGCTGAATTGGATTGGATTGGTACAACTCAGAGTAATACTTTTGTATTTTGATCACCACTTTGGCTGGCGTATCCATGATGGAATCATCCAATCTCCGCACCTGTATGCAGGCCACACTCTGGCACAGTGCGAAGAATTTCTAAAAAAATAGGCGGAGCATGTGCCACCCTCTGTAATGTGTTTGGCCCTGTATTGAACACGAACCTGATGTTTGTGTTGCCTTTCAAGCTCGTTGAGGTGGGCAGCTGCTTCTTCCCACTTCTGGCCCCAAGCAGGGCTGTAGCCCATGGCTGGGATGTTGGACTCCAAGTGTGCCAACTCTGCCAGAGCGCGCGAGATTATGGCTGATGTAGCTTATGAGTGTCAGGAGGAGAGATGGTGAGTGTGGCGGATGGTATCCGCTTTGAAGGCTGACCATGTGGAAATTGGGTCCACACAAAATGGTGTAATAAACTCTTTTGCTGAGATCACTTATTCCACCCAAGTGGAAAATACTGGCGACGTGAGTTCAGGTGGGCGGAGTTTGCACCAATGTGGAGCCCTAGCCACTGTGATGGGAAGGTGGTAGGTTATTGAGACCAGCCGGTGGTCAGAGAAATCGATTTTTGATGTGTGGAAGTGGGAAATATGGGATCAAAATTTCACTGGTGTGAGGATAAGGTTGATGTGGGACATGGACCTTAATTGGCCGTTGTGGACGTGGGGGCGCATCATGTTCTTGAGCAGTGGAGCTTACCGCGGCAGCGCGTCTAATAGCCCAAGGGTTACCTTTAGAACGTGAAGTTCTATGTGGCCCTGGGGGCGTGGGATGAGGAAGGCCAATGGTCCATGGATGTGTTTAACCAACAGTTCATGTTGCCAACTACAAATGGGTCAGGGGGTAATGGAAGGGATTTGACTGATGATAAAAATTCCCAACACTCTCATGCACAGGTCAGGGCATAAATGTTGATGATAGCGTGTGCCACTTTGGCCCATGAAAATGTGACAATGAGGACTCGGCCATTGAGGAAGGATTCAGATGATAAAAATTTAAAAAAATTGTTTTTCCAAACAAGCACCCCACAGTGCTCAGACCAGAAGGATAGGGAAGGGAGGAGCATGGTTTTCCAAGCGTCCTCAGAACCTCGTGGACAGTGGGACTCCTGGATGGCCAGGATGTCCATGAGTAAATTTTTTTGTAAAAAACTCAGTTTCCTAGCCCAGGATGGTGAGGCCTTGAGTCCGGAGATATTCAACGTCCCTAAAGTGAAGGTTTCCCCCATCACACCTTAGGTGTGAGGGGGTGGGCACCTGGGCTCACCAGCCTCCTCTGGATCCCCACGGGCCTTCACAATATCATGGGTGTTTGCAGCAACGCTATTGGAAGATTTGTTAATTTTAGCAGACAGGTTTGCGTTGGCTTTTGCCTTTGCTTTTGGTTTCCCCACTGTTGAACAAATTTCTTGTTGTACGGACAAGTTTGGTGCACCATTGTTTGGATCAAAATTTTTTTTTCAGGTAGGTTGGAGACCAAATCAGTTCCAATTGGGGCTTGGTTGCAAAAGTCAGGTGAGCTCAAGTCGCCCATCAGATCCTCAGATTGGGTGGCCCAATTGGCTTAAGCTTTCCAATTTGATTGGTTAAGGGATTCCCAAGATGCTTCCGCCGCGAAGATTTCAATGTCCTCCTGGCGTTGGGAGTGTGGGATAGCTGAGGCGACTTTGGCCGCTTCCTTGGCCATGGCCCTGTGGGCCTGTTTGGCCTTCTTTCGCTCTTGAGGGGAGACAGACTTTACTAATAAGTAGCAGCCTTTTGCTCCCATGGGAAGGCCTCTTTGGTACTGGTGGTTGGTTCATAGTGAGCCTCCCCGTTGGTCATGGCTGCTGAGGGGTGCTCTTGGAATGTGATGCCCTCCTTGGTGGGGCATGCATGTGCCTTATGGCTGAATGCATCACAGTGTGTGCAGATGGGGGGTGCACTGTCTACGGTTACCCAGAAAGGGTGGGCGGTATGCCCTTTGATTTTAATAAAAGTGGAGTGTGAGATCTGGGTTAGGTCCTTTGAAATCTCCTCAGTTGGGGTCAGAACTGCTATGGCTTTGCCAGTGCACAGGTGTAACATCAGTATAAAGCGTTGCATCTCAAATGATTGTATTTCGTCATATATGGTGAGACCAGCCTTCAGATGCTGCTCTAGAATGGCACGCTTAACTATAGTGGGCAAAAAGTCAGTTGTAAGGAAAATTTGGTTGGATTTTGTCCATCTGGTGCGCTTGGTTTCGATGACCCACTGCCCTTTGGGGAGGTTGATCACTACATGCACCGCAGCAGCTTTGTCTGCTGCCTCCTTGTTTTCAAAACTGAGATCCAGCCAACCGCGTGACATGGAGTGAGGTGCAACGTACACCGCGGTCAGGAAATGAGTGTGCACATCCCCACAAAATTTTTCCCATAACGCTGTTTGGTGAATATCCAGGAACACCCAGACTCCGTATTCCACCAACAAGAGTGGTTGAGAGTGCGGCGTGTTGATGTGCTGGTTACATAGCGCCTGCCAAGTGAGGATTTCTGAGGAAATAGTAACCACCAGTTTTTTATTTTTATCTAATCCTCCAGTTTCTCCAGTGCATTTGTGAACGTTGGAAGTCGTGGGCCTACCACCTGTGCCTCTTACCTTACTTTCCCAACTGCTCCCTGACATGGGCGCAGACTAATCTCCTCTGTGAAATTATCAAACTAAATTCAGACTTGAATTGAATAAGTTGCAAAAGTGATTGCAACGAGAGAGAAAATTCTTGAATTTTTTACTAATCTCACAATAATCATAGGGCATCCCTCCTACAAGTGATCAGAATTGCTATGCCATTGGCATTCTGAGCTTTACACTGGGTTGTTACAGACCTAGATTAAACTAGTCTTACTTCAATCAGCAGGTTCCATGACAGACTTGTGACCTAATTTGACTCCACTTTTCCCGCATCATTAGCCTTTTTCTTTCAACAGGAGTCCTCTTGATGGCCAAAAATTATACAATATGAGCAAGGGTTGCAACGAGGTTTAGATCTCAAGAACCATCCTATTTCATGTATGTGAGGCCAGTTCCCTTGTTAAATGTTTGATGCACTTCTGGCTCAGGAAACTCCATTATAGATTCTTTAATATTGAATATAGATTTGTACATCTTCTTTGCATTCTATTAATTTAGAACAAGATTGGTACTGTGCTGAAATGCGGAAATGATGTCAGCAATGGCGTCATACAAGTTAATTTAATCACAGGATGCAAGGGCCTGAGCTTCATGGTAAAGCTGCGCTCAAATTTGATATTAATTTTTCACGTCTTAGGTAGATTCACACGAAAGCCTGTTTACAATCAGAAAGGGATATGTTACTACTGAATTCTTTGATAAGGGACTCTTTATTGCCGCCTAACTGGTACACAAATTAAAGTATGAAATCATGATTTCTCAATCCTTGCTATCCAGACAAGTTTGAATGTGCTGACATTTTAACAATCCATAGCATGTTCCATTGCACCTTATACACAAAAGGATAAGTCTGAATGATTTCAGTCCCTGGAACATACTTCTCTTAGAAGGGGGCTTGAAATATCCAACAGGTTCAGAGAGAGCATGGATACCCAGAGAAGAGGGAATTTAGACTTAGTTAGTTCTGTGGTACCTATGTCATCATTAAGAATAGCCTTGTCAACTTGGCGGAGAATTTCATCCATATCATCCTGGCGATTATAGTACCAATCATTAGCATGATCAAGTGAGGCTTTGTACCAAGAAGTTAGTGGAGCTTTTTAATTTCAGCGAATTAAATTGCTTTATTGGGTGAAAAGAGTATCTTGTTTATTCTCAATTCTTTTAGCTTACCATTCATCTTCTAAAGTTGACAAATCACTTAGGCCTGGTTAGATTTTTGGGAGGCAATCAGGTGGGGGCAAGGTTTTTGTTATAGTCGCATACTTGCTGTACAAGGAGATCAAGGTTAGATCCATATTCAGAAAGTCCATTTTAATAGTCATCTGCTCCTTGGGCCACCTTTAGTAGTTTCATTCAAGAGCCTTAATCTGAGCTTCGTGGTTTTCATATAAATAGGGTCCAATAGGTGTAGAGGATCCAAGAGGGCCACGGGGACCTTCAGGCCCAGGGGGCCCTTGTTCCCCTTCTTGCCCACAAGGGGCAGCAGCACTGGGAGGTCCATTTTGAATAATTTTCTGAATTGGCAGCATAGTGATTTGTAATCTCAACTGCTGAATCTGGGTAGATAAAGCGATGATTTGGGAATCAGTGGTTTGGAGATTCTTGGGGATTTAGTCAATGAAATCCCATTAAGCGCGTTCCACTCATTGGTCCAAATCAGTAGCTGCATGAATCATCTGCTGGGAAAGTTTGACTTGCATATATCATATAACTCCAGTGTAAATCTGGGCCAAGTGACGTTGAATTTCGTTGATCTCCAAGAAATTATCCAAAATAGCCTATTATTGTCTTGACCAATATTAGATGCACCTTATATAATTTAAGAAGCTGAGCGTGAATTTGGTGATACAGTCCAAGGTTCCATTATATTCAAGTGGTGTAGCCCAAGTAATTGCATTTGATGATGCAAAGAGGAATGAAAAATTAACTTTAGGTAGGATTCCATTTGGGCCACTTCTACCTCATTACCAGTGAAGTCAGGAAGGAGATATAGATGTTGCATGCTGGGAGAAATTTAAGTGGAGCAGCTATGGCTAGATCTCCTAATAGAGTAATAGTTCTAGCCAGTAACGCCATGACAGTATTGGCGACTTCAGCAGCTTGGATTTGGTAAAGAGAACTATCCAGGGAAAAATTAGTAAGGGCCATGGTCACAATAAACTCAAGCTCTTGAGTTTGATAAAGAGGGTACCTTGATTGTTGGTAATGACCCATATGGTCAAACTCATGTTCTCCTCCATATTGGATGGCTTTCATCGCTAGGGTTATTCATCATAAAGATAGGTTTTCACCAGGTAGCCTCAGAAGGGAACCTGGCAAGGAGCACCAGTTTGTAATTTTTGTTGAATTTGAAGGTCAGGTGCTTTAAAGGCTACTGTGGGATCTGCGATTGGAGGCCACAAATAATATTTTTAAAAACGAGAAAGTTTACTTTTTATTAAAAGTATAAATAATACTTATTTTGGTTTTTTTATTAAACAGGCAGGGCAAAACCAGAAAAAGGTCCCTTTCGTGATACTAGTTTTTCATATTTAAACTAGTTCAAATTTTGAGACCAATGATATTCAAAGCAAAAGAATACAAAGCTCAGTCTTCCAAATTAGGGAATATAGGTTTTTGGCCTATCAGATCGAGGATAAAAAGTTTTTGAAGGCAAAACTGACCCATGCGGTAACAATTTGATGTATTGTATCCAATCACCTTTGAGTAAAATTTTTACCTTGGTGGTGGTCTGACTTGGTTGGTAATGATTAGGTATTTTGGCGGTAGTCAAACTTGGAGGGTAATGATTGGCTAATGCTTACCCTATCATCCTTGAGTAAAATCTTTGCACCTTGATGGTGGTTGGATTCAGATGATGATTGGTTTACTTGCACCCAATCATCAATGGGTAACATCCTCTTGCCTTGCGGAGGTTTCAATCCATGCGATATTATACTCCTCATATTCAACCGATGAGTCAGGGTATTTCTATTAATAGTTTTTACCTTTTTTGGCTAATTTGGATTATAATCCTTATTTCTCTGATAGTTGGGATTCTGCCGAGAATCCACTAGGTTTTTTCACCTTTTGTACTCATATTATTAATAACTACAAAATTTATTTGAAGTTTGGGCTGGAGATGGGACAATCATGGTAGCAGATTCAGAAGCACTCATACCTCCAACATTCTTTCTCCTAGGTTGAGAAAGTGATTGTCTGACATTGCCCCCCTCAAGAATGTTGGGAGGGGTGTAGGGTTGTAGGAAGCGGCCATGTACCCATTTTATGATAATTCCGGTGGCCAGAGACTTTATATAATACTCATTTCCTCTTTTATACATGATGGTGAATGGCACCTCCCAGTTTGATCCAAGTTTGCCACAACGAGGAGCTATGCAATTATGGTAATATAAAACCTTATCTGACACTTGGAAAGAGGGTAGGGGATTCCGGAGCTCATTGGCAGCTTGGCCTTCTTTAATAACCGTTTTAGCTAGGTTGGTCATAGCCTCTGATTGAAGCTGAATGATGCGATTAGCTAACCTTTGCATAGCTTTCTTGGGTTCCTCTCCACCAGTGAAAACATCCTTAGCTAATAGAGCAGGTATACCCAGTTCTCTGCCATACATAACTCGGAAAGAGGACATTTTCAAAATATGGTGATAGCTAATCCAGTAAGCCATAAGCGCGCTGGGGAGATATTGATCCCAATGAAGGTGATCAGATGAAGCCATTTTCTGTAATATCAAAACCAGAGTACCATTGGCTCGTTCCACTGTACCATTGGTTGAGGGGTTATATGGAGCTGAGAACAGTTGCTGGGCTCCTAGGGACGCAGCTAAGGTTTTGACTACTCTGGAGGTGAAGTTTTTCCATTATCACAGAGTAGTACTTGAGGGCACCCATGTCGAGTGAAAATATTTTATTGAAGAAAGGTGGCAGTAGCCTTAGCAGTTTGGGCCAGCAACGCCACAGCTTCAACCCACTTCGTGAAATGGTCGATGCCTACCAAAATGTATCGGTTTCCACCTGTGGTTTGAGGGAGTGGCACTACTACGTCCAAGCTTATCATATGGAATGGCTGCTGCAGGGTAGTCAGCTGATATTGATATCTAGTCTTGAATTGAGACTGCTTCTTACACGTAAGACAAGCATTCAAGACTTTGACAGTAGCTTCCATAATTCCTTCCCAGAAATACTGATCCTTTATCCACTCATAGGTTTTCTTTGCTCCTCCATGGCCTAAAGTGGAATGAGCTTCCAAGATGACAGGTACACGTTCTGAGGGTCATAAGTAAGGCAACCACTTCACCCCACTTGTTTATACAATTTTCATTTTCTACTTTTGTGTTATGGGAGTGCCGGGCCAACATCTTCTGTACAGGCTCATCCTCAACTTCCCAGTCGTTTGGGGTCATTAGAAGATCATACATCCACTCCCGCTTCACTATTATCTAGGTGTAGAATAGGCAGCCAAGTTAACCCATCAACGTTCATGTGGCGGGTTCCAGCGCGGTGTTCAATCTTCATATCATAATGCTGGAGCTTTAGAGCCCAGCTTGAGCTAAGCGCCCCATAGGGTTCTTCATGTTGTGCAACCATTTTATGGATGCGTGGTCTGTGATCACAGTGAAAGAGGTCCCATACAAGAAGGGGCGATAATGCTTCACTGCAAGTAGAATGGCGAGACACTCCTTTTTGGTAACACTATAGTTGCGTTCTGCCTTTGGTAGCATTTTACTAAAATATGAGACAGGATGATCCACCCCTTTTTCATCTAGTTGGGCTAGTATCGCCCTGAAGGCGTAGTTTGAGGCGTCTGAAAACAAGATAAACGGTTTTCCATAATTGGGATGCTTTAGGATAGGCCGTTTCTGTAGCAGCAGCTTCATCGTTTCAAAGGCAGCCTTCTGTTCAGTGCCCATTGGAAAGGGTATTCTTCTTCATTAAATGAACAAGGGGCTCGCTGAGTTGGGCAAACTTAGGGATGAACTGATGGTAATACCCCATCATCCCTAAAAATACCTGTATATCCCATAGGTTTTTGGGGGGAGGCATAATGGCAATCGCTTCAACCTTATCTTGTATGGGTTGGATACTCTCTCAAGAAATGGTATGTCCGAGGAAATTTAATTTCTTTTGAAAAATGAACACTTTGAAGGCTTTAATTTGATAGTGGAGCATCGTAAGCGTTGGAATACCTCCTTTAAATGTTCAAGGTGTTCGTTTAAAGGTCTTTGAAAATACAGTAATGTCGTCAAGGTAGACAATAACGCAGGTTAATTTGAGATATTGCAAAATGTGATTATTGCACGCTGGAAAGAAGTAGGCGCATTGCACAACTCTTGAGGTAATTGCATGGGTTGGAAAAGACCTTCACTACATATCAAAGCGCATTTCTCCTGGTCTTGGGGAGGTAGATCCATTTGCCAATAACCACTGGCCAAGTCCATAGCAGAAAAGAAATTTGAGCCTGAGAGCTGGGACAAGGCATTGTCAATGCGCGGAATAGGATAGCTAACCTTTTTTGTGAGATTGTTTAACCTGCGGTAGTCCATAACTACCCAGTGAACTCCATTTTTCTTTTTAATTAGCAAAGGGGGAGGACCATGGGCTTTGCGAAGGAACTAATAACCCCGCGTCTAATAACTGCATGAGTTCCGTCCTCATTTGTTGTTCTTCCACCTTTGACTTGTGATAAGGTTTTGACCAAATGGGATGAGCATCACCCACATCGATGGAGTGGCTCCAATCCTTCATATGGCCATAATCATTGTCTGACTTCAAAAATATATCACTATACTCACCCAGAAGAGTTTGCACTTTCTCCAACTCATCTGAGGTCAGCTCATCCGAAATGTGGACGTTTGGCAAGGTACATACCAGGTTATCTGTGGGCAGGCCTAAATCTGCCATCAAGCCAATAGAGTGGATTTGTTCAACTATCCACAGGGGAGTAGGATCCCTCGGCCCACCTCCTGGTGCTTTTTTACAATTATGTCCTTTTTGGTGAGGTTGCCCAACAGTAGAACAATAGGCCTCTGATAGGCTGGGTCTAAAAGGCCAGGAAATACCTGAGGCTCAAAAAGGGCTTACTCCATCGATGCTTAAGAGGTGTAATAAGCATTGGCGCGGAAATTGAAGTGTGATTTTTGTATCAACCACTCGTTGTTCACCAGGCTTAATCACCACTTCATCAGCCGCATAAAATGGAATACCATCGCTAGCCTCCACTGAATCAGGCAATTTCTCAGTCTTACATCCAGAAGTAACATAATGTAAAGACAAAGTGGAAGAGGGGGTATTCAACCAAGAAGGTGTAGTCATCCTTGACGGGTTCTTTGTTGGTTAAGATTAATGGAACTTCATAGTTCATTAAAGATAGAAACCCTTGCTTCAGGTTGATGATGCCATCATATTCAATCATAAATTGTGTACCTAGGAGCATATCATAGGAGCTATTATCTAAGGCCACAGCGGGGGCTGATAGGATAAGCTTCCCAACTCATATGGGAAGGGAAGAGTAAGCGCCAAGAGCGCGGGTGTTGTTTAGCCCGCAGTTCCAAATTCCTTGATACAATCCAAGTCAGGCATCAATTTTATCTTTTTCATCAGCCGAGATGAAATTACATTTACTGGAGAACCTGTATCCAGGATAGCCATTAACTGGACTTTATGAAAAACTATTTCAACCTTGGTAAGTGTGCTTCCAAAGTTGGCCGACAGTGCTAAGACCTCCTGGAGATGAAAGGTGGAGGTTAATTTGTGTGCGGTCTCAGGGTGAGTCTCCATAATAGACTGCATTGTATGCCTTCGCTGTATAGGGTGAATTAGACTTGATAGGAGCTGATCAGCGTCACTGGCTTTGTCAATAGTTTCCATACAACCTATAACTAGGTGGAGGTAAGTTTCCTCAGGTATGGTGTATTCATCTACTCCTTTGGTGTTTAGGTGATCAGGGACCTCCACTTCCGCAGGGGCTCCCAATAAATAGTACCCAACATCATCGTAACCCCCCTTAGAGTCAGCCCTTGAGGTATTCTTAACCATGGGCAAGGTTGTAACTGAAATGGGGGATATTCCCCTAGGGCACGCACTTGTTAGCTGAGTGGAAAAAGATTCTCAGTAGAGATCTCTGCTTTACATTGCGCTGGAGCTGCAGGTGTTGTAGAGAGGATAGGTCTAGATGGCCTTACTCCTAATGGTTCAATAAATTGTTGTTCTAGTTTTTTAAGACGGGATAAAAAGCTAGCTAGTTGCTTCTTGAGAGCAACTAGTTGGAATCCTGGAGAGCTGCTCACGTTTGCTGCCTCCATTACTTTCTTTAATACTTTATTGAAGTATTCAGGGGGATCAACCCCTGTAGTGAGTACCAATTTGTGAGATCCGCGACTGGAGGCCACAAATAATATACTTAAAACGAGAAAGTTTACTTTTTATTAAAAGTATAAATAATACTTATTTTGGTTTTTTATGTTTTTTATTAAACAGGCAGGGCAAAACCAGAAAAAGGTCCCTTTCATGATACTAGTTTTAGATATTTAAAAAAGTTTGAATTTTGAGTCCATCGGTATTTGAAGCAAAAGAATACAAAGCTCAGTCTTCCAAATTAAGGAATATAGGTTTTTGGCCTATCAGATCAAGGATAAAATTTTTTTGAAGGCAAAACTGACCTGTGCGGTAATGATTTGATGTATTGTATCCAATCACCTTCAAGTAAAATCTTTTCACCTCGGCGGTGGTCTGACTCAGTTGGTAATGATTGGGTATTTCAGCAGTAGCCAGACTTGGAGGGTAATGATTGGCTAATGCTTACCCTATCATCCTCAAGTAAAATCTTTGCACCTCGATGGTGGTTGGATTTGGATGATGATTGGTTTACTCACACCCAATCATCAATGGGTAACATCCTCTTGCCTTGTGGAGGTTTCAATCTGTGCGATATTATACTCCTCATATTTGACTGAGGAGTCAGGGTATTTCTATTACTAGTTTTTACCTTTTTCAGCCAATTTAGATTATAATCCTTATTTCTCCAATAGTCAGGATTCCACAGAGAATCCACTAGGGTTTTTTCGCCTTTTGTACTCATATTTTTAATAACTACAATATTATTTGAAGTTTGGGCTGGAGATGGGACAATCATGGTAGCAGATTCAGAAGCACTCATACCTCCAACATTCTTTCTCCTAGGTCGAGAAAGTGATTGTCTGACAGCTACACGATGATTAGTCATAGGTAACACTAGCTGAATCTCCTAGGAGCCTCTTTCTCACTAGGGAAATCTCTTAAAAAATTGGCATTATCATGTCAAATCTTTGTTTATGTGAACAGGCATGAATATCTGCTTTCTAACAGGAAAAAACACCTAGTATTCAACTAGGCATAATTAAAGGTTTTTTGATAAAGATTGGATAATTATAGGTTTGGTGGAAGTTTAGGATCAAGTAGGATAAATTAAGATGGAAATTGAGATTATGCTGGGTAAGGAGATTTCTTATTGGTGCAGTGGAATGCAAAGGGGTTTGACGCACATGGTCTTTCTTATTTAAGGTGGCGGATTTAAGAAATCTCTGTTTGGCAAGATATTTGTCAAATGAATTAGCAGATGTAGAAAGGGTAAGGGATTCAATATCTCATTCAGGAATTCATTCTTATTATTGATTTCTATAGTTTTTGAAGCAGAGGAACTCCATTGCTTGTGTTATGAATAATTTGCATTTGAATCTCACCCTCATCCACGTGAATCCCATTATTCATGACACTGTGCCTCAAGACTTAAAGGTAGTACTAGAAAAATAGCAATATTACTTTGAAGATGATTACCTTATGACCATCTAGTACTAAAAAAAAGATGATTACCTTATGAAAAAATACATTATATAATTTAAAAATACTTTTAACAATTAGGTTATATTTTGTCTATTTTTAGTTTTATTTGAGGTGGGCTGACCTGGGGACAATACCGCACTAATGATGAAGGGGATTTGAATTAATGGGAAAGGAGGATAAAATACAGAAAACCTCCACGCGCGGCATATGATAGGCCAGGAACTAGATGGACCGCCTTTGCTATTCACTATCTCAGTTTGGGGCATAGGTGCACAACACCAACACAGTCATAGTCATCCCCTACCCAAAGTTCATGTACCAGAATTAAACTCAGGGAGGCAGTGGTAGAGGTCTATATTATACCACTGGGGTATCCTCCCCTTGGTTATATTTAGTCTAAACAAGTAAAATAGCTAAAGCTGGATGGTGGTAGTAATTAATTAAGAAAAAGAAAAAAAAGTTTATTTGGAAATCATGTAAATTCTATGCTGTAAATAAACAATACAAACATCTTAGCTTAGCTCTTTTAACATTCCAAATCAACCAATCACTAACTGCTTTTTTTATAAACCAAAGCTATTAAATTAAATAAAAACCACCAACCATTTCACACCAAACTAATTTGAACCTTATAAACCACCCAAATTATACACACTTGCCCAAGATTAATTATTCTCTATCAGATCACTAAATTACCAATCGCTTACCAAAAGTTCATTGAACCTACAAAGTTGACAAAAATTAAAATCTTCCACCTTGTGAGATTACTTAAGAGCCTTTATTTTTTATTTTATTAGATTAAATACCAGTCTTTATCTTGTACCTTGCAAACAAACAAAAAATAATTAAAAATTAGGCCTAAAGTAAACTTTTCTTTCTCATTGCAATCACTTTTGCAACCTATCCAATTTAAGACTGAATATAGTTTAGTAATCTCACAGAGGAGATTAGTCTGCGCCCATGTCAGGGAGCAGTTGGTCAAGTAAGGTAAGAGGAGCAGGTGGAAGGCTCGCGGCCTTCAACATTCGAAAACGCCCTGGAGAAACTGGCAGAATAGACAAAAATTTTAAAAAACTGGTGGTCACTATTTCCCCGGAGATACTCACATGGCAAGCACAATGCAACCAGTACATCAACACGCCACACTCCCATCCACTTTTGTCAGTGGAATTCAGAGTCCGCATGTTTCTGGACATCCAACAAATGGCCTTATGGGAAAAATTTTGTGAAGATGTGCACACAATTTTCCCAACCGCGGTGTACGTCGCACCTCACTCCATGTCATGAGGTTGGCTGGACCTAGGTTTTGAAAGCAAAGAGGCAGCAGATGAGGCTGCGGTGGTGCATGTAGTGGTTGACCTCCCTGAAGGGCAACGGGTCATCAAAACCAAATGTACCAGAAGGATAAAATCAAACCAAATTTTCCTCACATTTAACTTTTTGCCTACTACAATAAAATGTGACATTTTGGAACAACACCTGAAAGATGGTCTCACCATATACAGCAAAATACAATCTTTCAAGATGTAATGCTTCATGCTGATGCCACACCTGTGCACCAGCAAAGCCATTGTAGTCCTAACCCCAACTGAGAAGATTGCAAAGGACCTAACCCAGATGCACACCACTTTTATTGATATTGTAGGGCATACCACCCACCCATTCTGGGTGACCGTGGACAGCGCGCCCCCCATTTGCACCCACTGTGACGCGTTCAGCCATAAGGTGCACGCATGCCCCACCAAGGAGGGCGTCACATTCCAAGAGCACCCCTCAGCGGCCATGGCTAGCGGAGAGGCGCACTATGAACCAACCGCAAGCACCAAAGAGGCTTTCCTGTGGGGAGCACAAGGCTGCTTCCTACTGGTAAATCCTATCTCCCTGCAAGAGTGGAAGAAGGCCAAGCAGGCCCACAGCCAAGCCAAGGAAGCGGCCAAAGCCACCACCGCTATCCCACACTTACAACGCCAGGAGGACATGGAAACCTTCACAGCAGAAGCAACCTGGGAATCCCTCAACCAATCAGATTGGGAAGCCCATGCTGAGTGGGCCACTCAATCTGAGGATCTGATGGGAGATTAGATCTCACCCAATCGTTGCACTCAAGCTCCAGTCAAAAACTGACTTTGACCCATCCCAACAGAAAATTTTTTTTAACCTGCTCAACGGTGCACTGAACTCATCCGCACCACAAAAAATTCGTCCGACATTGGGAAAACAAAAAGCAAAGGCTAAAGCCAATGCAACTCTTTCCACAAAAATTAACAAAAACCCCAATAGCATTGCTGCTAACACCCGCGCTGCTGTGAAGGCCCGTGGGGATCTAGAGGAGGCTGGTGGGCCCAGGTGCCCACCCCTCGCACCTAAGGTGCAAAGGGGGAAACCTTCACTTTAGGGACATTGAATATCGCCGGACTCAAGGCCTCCCTGTCCCAGCTAGGAAACTGAGTTTTTTACAACACAATTTACCCGTGGATATCCTGGCCATCCAGGAGTCCCACTGTCCACGAGGTTCTGAGGAAGCTTGGAAAACAATGCTCCTCCCATCCCTATCCTTTTGGTCAAAGTACTGTGGGGTGCTAATTCAGAAAAATAACTTTTTCAAATTTTTATCTTCAGAAACATTCCTAAATGGCCGAGTTCTCATTGTCAAATTCTCATGGGCTGATGTAGCACATGCAATTGTCAACATCTATGCCCCAAATGGTGCATGTGAGCATCGGGAACTTTTTCTTGTTGGTCAAATCCCTCCTGCTACCCCAGACTCTTTCCTAGCCAGCAACATGAACTGTTGGCTAAACACACCAACGGACTGGTGGCCTTCCTCACCCCATGCCCCCCAGGGTCACGTAGAACTGCGCATTCTAAAGGTCACCCTCAGGTTAATGGATATGCTGCTGCAACATGCCCCGCTGCTTGAAAACATGACGCGTCCCCATGTCCACAATGGCCAACTAAGGTCCATGACCTGCATTGACCTTATCCTAATGCCGGCGAAATTCCAACCCCATATCTCCCACTTCAAAACAACAAAAATGGAATTCTCCAACCATCGACTGGTCTTGCTAACCTACCACCTACCTGTCACAGCTGCTAAGGCCCCACATTGGTACAAGATCTGCCCCTCCGAGCTCGCGTTGCCAGGATTTTCCATGTAGGTGGAAGCGGCAACTTTGGCAAAAAAGTTTGTTGCACCGTTTTGCGTGGACCCCATTTCCACATGGGCAACTTTCAAAGATGACACCATCTGCCACTCTCGCCATCTCTCCTCCAGATGCTCATGAGCCACATCAGCGGTCATTTCACGCGCTCTGGAAAAGTTGGCACACCTGGAGTCCATCATCCCAGCTACAGGATACAGCTCTGCATGGGGCCAAAAGTGGGCGAAGGCAGCCACCCACCTCAACGCACTTGAAAGGCAACATAAGCATTGGGTTTGTGTTCAATATAGGGCCACACGCATCACAAAAGGCAACAAGTGCACCGCATATTTCTTTAAAAAAATTTTTGCACCATGCCAGAGCGTGGCCTGCACACAGGTGCGAAGATCAGATAATTCCATTGTGGACACACTGGCTGAAGTGGCAATCGAAACACAAAAGTATTACTCCAAGTTGTACCAATCTGATCCAATTCAGCCAGCTGAAGTGGCGGAATTTCTTGACTGAGCCCATATCTGCACCATTTTCTGATACCTGGAAATAATGAATTTGATTACTCTGACCAAATTATGGACAGCCATTCGCGGTGCGCCAAACCAAAAATGCCCAGGCCCAGATGGCATTCCATATGAGTTCTACAAAAAGTATTTTAAATATATATCCCCATTGCTGCTCACCTCACTTAACCAAAGCCTGTTGGAAACGCGCCTCCTACCAGGAGGACATGAGGCCTTTACTGTCACAACCTTCAAGAAAGGGGATAAGCTAGACTTAGCCAACTGGCACCCCATTTCTCTAACAAACACAGACACTAAAATATTAACAAAAAACATGGCTAACCGTTTAAAAACTGTAGCATCTGCCACCATCTCCCCAGAATAATTCGGTTTCATACCCAGAAGGTTGATTTGGGATAACATGCACTCTGTGGCTAATGTATGACAATCCACAGCCTCTGGGGCACTTGTATTCTTGGACCAACAAAAGGCCTATGATAGAGTAAACTGGGAATACCTCAGGGCCTGCCTCCATCAATTCCGCCTACCCCCTCGCTTCATCAACTGGGTGATGCTGCTCATGGAATCTGCAACAATGGCAGTATGTGGCCCTGGCTTCCTAACAGAAGTAGTCCGCCCTCAAAGGGGCTTGCGACAAGGGGACCCCCTCAGCCCACTCTTATACAACTTCATCCTTGACCCACTACTGTGAAATGTGAATGCCCAACTCACCGGGGTCCATGTGCCAGGCCAAGCCCCAGTCAAGATAATGGCGTTCGCAGATGATTGTGTGATTGGGGTGTCTAATAATCAAGATGCACGCGCGCTTGAAGCTCTCATCCAGGAGTATTCCTGGGTAAGCAACGCGGCACTGAATGCTTCCAAAACGGAAATCATCCTCCTTGGTCAGTTTCAGAACTGCTGGACCCCAGCAATTAGTTCACAACCCAGCCCATCTGCTCGCCCACATCCTCGCCCTACTAACTCAACACACACCGCCCCACTGGTACTCCCCTTTGCGCCACGTCCTACCATAGGACTGGTATGCCATCTGGGCGTGTGGATGGAGGCAGGCGGATACGCGTCAGCAGTAATGGAGTGCCATATTCTTGACAACGTGACGAAGCGAATCGCCTCTCTCAGAGCCCACCCTACTTCCCTTACTGGCAGGGTTGTTTTAGCCAACTCTATGCTCCTCTCCAAAGTCTGGTTAGGAGCCCACGCCATCCCCTTCTCCCCAAGCTTCTTCAAATCCTTGTATGCCTTGCTGCAAGGATGGCTTTGGTCAGGCCGCCCTCCACCAGTATTGCTAGAGGTCATGTTTGGCCCTCGTCATCATGGTGGCATGGGCCTGCTCGACTTTAAAGCCCATGCTGACAAGATCCTGGGCACCTGGATTGTGGCCGTCACCGCCCCTATGCTGCCCTCCCAACACTGGTCCACGTGGCCCGCTCTAACTTCTCCCGCGCCCTAGGCCTTACCAATCCGTCAAACCCTCACTCCTTGATGAAATATATGGCTTCCCACCCATCAGCCACAGGTCCTCACGGTACTAAACCCCACTTCAAACGAATCCTCCTCTCCATGCGGAGCACAGAGTGGAGAATCCATATTTTTGGACACACAACCCAAAGAGGCCGCCCCTCTCCTCAGTTCACACAAGAGGTACAGGGGCTACCCATCAATGATGGCGTGATCCCCATTTGGCCCCATGTCCTATCCAGGGTGGACTACCTGGACATGATGGACATCGCTTACTCCATTGAGACCCAAAAAACTATCTGGAAATATGTACACCATCCTCTGTTGCAGCCTCAAGTCCGCTCCCATGTGTGGCGCTGCCTGAGGTGGGTGCATCATATCTTCTGAGCACTCTAACGCTTTACACTCATCCTGTGTCATGTGTGGCCAGTACGGAACGCTGTTACACCGCCTGGAGAAGTGTCCTACCTCTAAAGTGATATGGCGCGAAGTCCAACGTCTACTGGGCCAGGATCAAACGCATCCCTTCAGTCTGTCAAGAGATATGTTTGCTCTATCAATGGCCCCCTCTCTTTCACCCTCCCTCTGTGCTTTGGTGGTTGCAATCGCCATGTGGACCATCCACACGATTGTCTTAGATGCCATCCCAGGCTCCACCCCCACCCTCCCAGAAGCTGTCCACAGATTCCGGTCTCATTTGGTGGACCACTTTCAAGCATGGATGTTTGGATACCTCCCACTGCGTCGCCGACAGCTGGTCTCCTCCTGGTTCCCAGTCTGGTTCATCAAATCAGACCCTTTCTCCACACATGTTCAGTTGTGGCTACGGCCCCTCCACACGCTCCCTCCCCCTCCCCATAAGTGGCGTTCCCGCTGGCAACAAGAGATAGCATCGCTTCTCTGGGGTGCCTTCCCTGGTACTAAGTTTTGTCTCTTCTGAGTTATACTCAGAAGTGTCCATCCCATGGTCGGCCTTCCCCACAATAAATTCAAAAATTAGGCCTAAAGTGCATTTTGTCCCTCTTTCATCCACTTATGTTAAAAAATTTAAATTTATAAATGCCATAGTTTTGGCTGGGCATCACATACAGAAATACTTCCTTTTATTATATACTAATAGAAGATGACAAAAATAAATTTTTTTATTTGAGGTGGGATAACCTTAGAACAAATACACCACACTGATATGAGGGATAGGGAGTAGGATTTGAAAATATAGGAGTGGAGGATAAAATCCAAGTACTGGGGGTAAAACCTTCCTGCACATGTTCTTATAGGATTAGGATTACACGATCTAACTTCACTAATTTGCTTAGTCAGACTAAGCATGGTGCAAAAATCCACATGTATTGCTATGCTCTTGGCACAGAAATACATTTTCTGCCATGATGGGATTTGAACCTGCATCATGAGGGGTGATAGCGGGACGCCCATCCCAACTATGCTGCACCTCCTAGGATGACAAAAATAATTAAGTAAGCTAAAGTTATATTTAAACTTCAAATACATACTAATTAGCATCATATGTGTGGCACAAATTAATTGGTAAATAAGCATTAATATTCATTTTTATCAGAGGAGTAAATTCATTTTAGTGTTATCAACTGATCTTGATATAGTATGTGAAAAATTTAAAACAAAAATTAAGGACTAATGAAAGCAATACTTTCCCTGAAAAACAATGAAAAATCAATTTATATAAAATAAGAAAAAAATTATTTTAGATATTTATAAAACTTAAAGTAAAATATGAAAAAAACAAATGGTATTTGATAAGTGTAAAAAACAAATGGTAATACTTGCCCTCATGTAAACACAACTTAGAATAAGTTAATTCAAATACTTAGTTTTATCAATGATAGTGAAAAATCTCAATAGTATCATAAATTTAATTAATTTGAGGCACACCGACCAGGGGATGGAAATTACTGATTAAAGCAATAAAGCCCAAAACAAATGGGGTGACAAACAAAAGGAAATAAAAAACTCCAACCAGGAAGGGAGAAGAGTACCGCTAACTCACCATGGCAGAGGGGGAGGGAAGGTCAGGCAGCTCTACTTCAGGCAAAGGCTGTGTAGAAGATGAATATTGGTTGTAGAAGCAAACAAAAGCTGATAGCAAGGGCTTTGGAGCATCATCGTGGTGTTGGAGGAGTGTGAGATAACAGTTACTTAACTCAAGATTAGCTTGTAAGACATCCTCAACTAACTCTGCAACTTGATGTTGAACTTGAAAGTGGGCATCTGGGAGTTTGGCTAAGCGGACTATACTTTGCCAGGTAATTTTAGAGGTTGAGTTTAATGCTGTTAGTTTTGCAAAATATATGGCAGCGTCATTGGCATCATTGGACAAATTGGTGATTTCCTACCATGCTACTTCAGGGAAATCAGGAGGAAGTTGATTTAATCAACCTTTCATTGAATCAATCAACTGTTTGTGCCACTGCTTTGCATAGGTGGTGGCGATGGGGAGAGGCTACTTTTTCTAAGGCAAGCTGGTGGTCACTTTGGAAGGGGATGTCATTGGATTTAGGAGCTTATCGTCTGGGTGAGAGGGTTTTTTTTTCAAAATCAGAGTTATAAAATTCAGCCCAATCATATTTATCAAGGGCTTCTTCACTAGATCCATAAACCTCATTTGTGACAATTTTACCTAATTCATCAACTTTATCCAATAGAGCCCAAGGATTTTAGTTCACAATAATAGTGGATGTAAATTTGGGTGGGTGGAATTAGTCAAATGAGTTGCTTGGATGTGAATGGAGGTACAAGCATGAATCTGATTAGTCAGGTTGTGCCAGGGTGGTTAGTGTGGGTGGAATGGTGGGGAGCTTTCCCAAAATGGCTCAATGTGCGAGAATGTTAGGTAGGGGTGGGCAACAAAGCGCCCCATTTAGATGTTGCTGAAGTGGGTTCTTAAATTGAAACGGGTTAATCGGCATGTGGGCAGGATCTTTTAGAGTGGTCAAGCTCAAAACAAATAGGACAAATCTGTCAACTGCTATCAACACAAGCCCAAAAGAAATGCTCTGGTGCTGCAACAATGTGAGATGCGGGGGGATCTGTTGGACAATGGCTGAGTGAACTGGGATGATAGTGGCAGTGGCTTGAGGGGAAGCCAGACGCTCTGCATTGGAAGGAATGGTGAAGACCAGTTTGGGATGAATGCCGTAAGCCAAAAGCCCTGACATCAACTCATCATACAAAAGTTTGGGCTGGAGATGTAAAGGGAGGTTGGCAAATGACACCACCAGTGTGGTTTCATCAGGAAGGCGAGTTTGGGTAGTGGGATGGGGGTATTTTTGTAAATTAGAGGAGCCAGCACCACCGCTGCAGCGTCCTCCTCTGTTTGGACTCCAATGTCAAAATAGCCCTTAAAAAGGCCAAAAATTAATATAGCCAGCTGATGAAAAGGTAGTGGTGACAAGTTCATTTATTGCTTTGTCAGCGTATGGGAATAAACGCCCATAGTTGATATGGGGGAAAAATAAGATAGTGGATCTAGGTATGGTGAGAAGATTGGGTCAAGTTGGGTGGATGCACGCAAGGTGAAGTGCTAAGTCCATGGAGGGACAAATCGGTCAGTAGAGTTTGGTGGACTATTTGAGCCTATCTAAATGCATTTCCCTGCAGGGCGGAAAACGTGGGGAGTTGGATCACCGCTGCCCCACACTGGGGAAGCAGGCGGAGGATCCAATGATATAAATTGAAAACTGACGCAGTGAGGCGGCAGTGGGTAATTAACTTTTTTTAAATTGCTTGAAAGTGATATTGAGTGGAAAGAAAAGTTTAGTCAATCCAATTGTTATCCTCCACTATAGGGAAAAAGACATCTGAGAGATTATAAACTATAAAAAATTACTAGAATTAAAATTCTGTGAAATTCACATGAAGAGTCAAAAGCAAAGGGAAACGCTTACACTAATATAAGTACAACTTATATAAAAAACAGAATGCAGCAATACAATACCAAATAAACTTATATCTTAATTACAATCTTTATAATAAATTTTAATTTTAAGAGTTTATGTATGAATGCTAATCTAAAATTAAGTCTCTTGTGCTCTTTTTACTTATATTATAACATTCTTTTTAGCTTTAGTGTATCCCAACCCAAAAAAGGGTACATCCACACATCTTTATTTGTGGTAAGCCAAACAAATGTACTATCCTTGACAAAAAATTCCTAATATGGCTGTTGGGATTTAAGACATTAAGCGAGTTGGAATACCTACCCCAAATTGAGCCCTGATAAGTCAACTCTTGAGCTGGCATTAATGGAACCTTACCCTGAAAGCACAAATAAGAGATTTGATCAGGAAGCATCACGCAATATGAGAACTGATGGAGACACTCAGAAATCCATCCTTGCTTTCGCAACATCAAAAGGCATGACCCCCACTGTTGTGGCTATGAGGATGATGCAGGACAATGAGGGCACCAACCAGGTGTCTAATTTGGAAGACAGTATAATATTTTGATCATAAAGGGCCACAAAGGTCCCTGGGGCACTAAGTACCCCATGCCCTATAAGTATTGACGCTTGCTAACTCATTAAGATATTCCGTTTCGCCCCATATTTACGTTTTTTGACCTCTCTGCTAGCTTGCAGCTTTGAGCTATTTTCAAACTTTGGCGTCAGTCAAGAGAGCTGTTATGCCAAGAAAAGTAGTGCTCACTATATGGGGCTCCGAGTTTTTAAGTAAAAATATCTATCATGAACATTGGAGAATAAGAGAAGTCAAGAAAATTCACCTGCCAATCAGTCAAAAAGCGTTACATGATGGATTACACAACGCAATACAAAGTACCACCCATGAGCCTAAAAACTTGGAGTTTTAGGCAACTTTAGCAGTTTACTCTATCTTCTGCTGATGGTGATCAGTAATAACTTCAATATGAGAACCTTAACGATATTTATAATGATTACCAAATGGCATCTATTCTTTGGCATGCCGCTCAAGTCACTCCTGTGCTTTTTTGGTGCCTTCCACAACACAAGATTTATATATCTCCGCTCTACTGCCATCAAGTAAATTGGCTTTGGGGACCAAACGCTATCTCCAAAATTTATTCATCCTGTCATCCATCACCTCTTACAACTAGTCAGGTTGCACCATAACGAAATCTCCTAACAACTAGGGCTTTCAAAAACCTTATACTCCAAATTGTTGATTTCTATAATGCGGCCTCCTACATAATCCACAACAATCAGAAAGACATTGCTAAAAACCGGCAGTTAATCAACGAAGCCAACAACCAACTTGAGGTATTAGATAGAGGAATGTCTGACTACCTTGAGGACCAGCTTCAACAGAATATATAGCTCCTTGAGGCTGCCTGGAATCAACGCCTCAACCAAGTCAAAGAACTGGTACAGACTCTCCAGAAGCACTACTAAGAGCTACCTTTCACAACATTGCCTCTGGGAGTGAAGGGCCTTAGGGGCCCACGGGCCAGAAGGTCCCATGGACTTCAAGGGCCCTTTGCTCCCTCAGCGCCTACTCCTGTTGATCCTGATGACTCCTGGAAAAAGGATATTTTGACAGCCCTCACCAATTAATGGGATCAATTATGTAATTTGGCCCAAGTTTTCAAGCTCCAAGTGGATAGAGTCCCTCTTGGCCATCAGGTCTCAATTGAGGCTTTGTCAAATGAGATGGATAATATTAACTCCTTCACCAAGCTCACCAATAATTGCATCTCTCATCTTAATCAAACCTGTTAAGGATTCAGCATACACTTGAATTTTTTTAGAGAGACAGCTTCTTCTTCTCCAACGCGACAACATTCAAGCATTAAAGGAGCAGGTTGCTCAAAAGGCTTTCATTGCCTCCTTAAACAAAAACTGGGATGATATCCAAGAGGACCTCGATGGTTTAAGATGATGGATGGATCAGCAGGCTTCTTGCAACTATATGGGAACCAAAATTATAAATCTGCACTTGTTTCTGGTGTCATTACCCTTTCCAATCCTAGTGTAACTAATTTTAGGCCTAGTCTATAGAGAAGTTCACCCCTGGATAAAAAAGCATTGCTTCTTTCCTATATGCCTATGAGAGTTCCATGAAAGAGGCTGCCAACTTTCAGAAGGTGAAGCATGTCCAAAACATCTTGAATAGCACCGCTTGGGAGATTATAAACCCCATCAAAAGGAATGACACATATGGGACAGGTCAGTAATGACTTAATCCATGAATTTGGCAGCAATCAAATCCTGGCCAATCAATTGAGAGTGTTCTTTAATAATTATCTGAACAAAGGGGAGAGCCCTGTAGTGTTAATCAGCTGCTTCTACGCCCAAGCACAGCCCTTTGTAATTACTAAACACGTTACCTTTGATGACGCCATAACTGCAGTCATCTCTGCATTGGGGCCTTATCCTGAGGTTCAAATTCACATGATCAGCTAGAAGAATGGTTTCACTTGCATTTGGGAGATTAAGGAAGCGCTTGACGAGATACCTGCCTCACCCTGCATCCCAAGGCCACTGCCACTGCCTCTGTCTCCAACCATCCTTGGGTCCATGTTGTCAAAAACCAGAATAATTCTTGACCTTAATGCACTTACTGCAATAATTTCCGTCATAGCGCCAAGAATTGTAAAAGACTTGTGAAGGAGGTGGGAAAAGGGCCGTCAGCATGAAGGACGAGGCGCTCCATGTTGTTTTCCCTACTCTTCTCAAGAACCATCAGTGACCTATAATGAACCTTGAGTTATCATATAAGAAGAAGTTTCTACACCCATTGATAATAAAGAACTTGATACTGATTACTCTTCTTATGATAAATCTCTTATTTTTCTTACACTACCTCCATAGTTTTAAATTTTGGTTACTTGCATCACTGTTTGAGTTCATAAAACCTGGTTCACGCCATTGTCAACAATGGTTCCCCCTGTGAATATCGTTTCATTTAAACTGATGAAACGCATCAAAATTTCTCCAGACTTGCCGCACTACATGGAATATGACGCGGCTAAACTGCAGATGCTAGGTACAGTGGAGCCTATTCGTCCTTACCTATCCGCTTTGGGAGTTTTTCATTAAACACCCATCGTTGCACTATTTACCTGAGCTATGATATTCCTCAGGACTCAGTTTCTCTGGGAAAACTACGCGGTATTGCACTTTGATGAAGGGTTTCTATCCATGCTGGGACATCAGATCCCCCTGGTTTTCAAGACCTCTTGCGATGACAAAACGGAAGTTAAAGCTCAAGCTTGCCTATTAGAGAGTGAAAGCCAAATCATCCAACTTAAATATCACGTGATAGGCTCTTGCCTATGGATGCCCTCGCCTGCAGTTGATGGCCACAAAGGTATGCTAATTTATTTGCCTGAGCCGACCAAAATACTGCTGAAATCCCAGGTCTATTGTTGACGCCTGGGTTCACATAAATATACCCCAGATACCTGCGGGAGCTCTGGGCTTAAATAATTTGTTGGTTAAGGAGGTTCTAACCTGTACAGGAATTTTAGATCCCACCTATACTGGATCCATATTGGTGTTGTTGACTAACCTTACTGACAAACCTAGGATAGTGGGCCCTGATACTCCAGCTGCTTATGTTTGCTTCCTACCTGCAGAGTATTTTGATGACATTTGAAGATATGGAAGTCTAAATATTTTTGGTTTGGAAACGTCCCCATCAGTGGCTCTAATCAGCACTTTTATTGGGAATAAGCTCACTGGTGAACAACAGAGCAAGGGTAGGGAATTTTTTAAGAGTATTCAGACTTTTTCTTAACTCTACCTATGATTTCTGGAAATTGAGTGGGGTTCTGTATCATGTGGAGATAGGTAATTCTTCCCCCTTTTTGGTCTTAACCTTACTAAAAAAGTAAGTTTTAAGAAACACAGGTGACGAAAAAAGCTAAATCAACTACTTGAAGAGGACTATTGGTGCATTCGCAAAGTCCTTTGGCCTTCCCTCTCCTGTTAGTATAGAAGAATAATGGAAGCCATCATGCGGTGATGGCCTACTGTTGGCCCAATTCCATCACCAAGAAAGTCAGTTGATTCTTGGCCCAAATTGGTGATTCTCTTCACTTTCTCGCCAGGTTGCAATAATTTTTCACAATGGATCTTGATAACAGATATTGGCAGGTTGATCTCACCCCCAAAGACTGAGTCAAGTGTGCGCTCATAGCCAACAATGAGCTATTCAAACTCATGAGGATACCCAGGGCTTTTACAACGTGACGGCCACTTTTCAACGTGACATTGATGGGATCATAGGGGACTTGAAGATATCCTGTATCCTCATATACTTCAATGATATCTCCATCTTTTTGAAAATCTTCAACAGTCATGAGGAACACCTCTGAAAAGTCTTCATTTGTCTTAGGAGGGCTTTGATAAAACACAAACGTTTGAAGTGTTCTTTTTCCAATTAATAAATGGAGTTTTTTTTGGTTAGTAGGTCTAATAACACGAAAACCTTACCCATGACGTAGCCAGAAAAATTTGAGTCCTGATCCGGAGGTGGAAAAACTTTCTTTGATGGAATAGACCCTGTTCAGGTTTCATGTCATTTCTTTCTTTCAGTAATGCCTGTCCCCCGGTTGGCTTGCCTCAGTTAATTAAATAAATGGAGTTCTTTGGACACAAGGTCTTGAAAGATGGTTATCAATTCATTCTGGACAAAGTTTATGTCATTAAGAAGATGTCGCGCCCCCAGAGCCTTAGGTATATCCAGGTATCTCTAGGCATGGTGGGCTTTTATTGTCAGTTCATCTCATGGTATGCTGACCTAGCCAATCCCCTGTTTTATCTCCTGCAAACGATTGTGCCCTTTAAATGGTGGCCTGAACAAGAGCAGGCGTATAATGTGTTTCAGAGTGCTCTTTGCACTAAACCCATTTTAGTTCATCCACATTTTAATCAACCCTTCTTGCTATTAATGGATGTGAGTGATGTAGACGTTTGGGCCATCCTATCCTGGTACAATAAAAGTCAGGTCAATCATCCAGTAGCTTCTTTTAGCAAGACCCTGAGCAAGGACATTCGAAACTTTATCCTTGCAGAATGGGAGTGCTTGGCTGTTTTGTTAGTAATCAAACACCTCCAGCCCTACCTCTATGGCACCCATTCACCATCGTTACAGACCATTCCTTGCTCTGATGGCTACAGCAAATTAAGGACCCAATTTGTCAATTAACCAAATGGGCCCTAAGGCGCAGAACTATGATCACACTATAGTCCACCATGAAGGAGCGATTCAACAGAATGCTGATGGTCTCTCTAGGATGCTGGTACTGGCTGCGTTGACCCCCAAGGAGGACCAACTGTATGATTTAATCAGTTGTCCAGAAAGATGGGAGTTGGAAACTCCTGAGATCCAAGAAAAGCTCTGAAAAATGACCCAAGATGCTCATATCAAGGAAGGAATGCTTTATAAGAATATCAATAAGAAATAATTCCCCTACATCCATCCTTCTTCTAGAACCAATGTTATTATAGAAGGACATGTGACTTTGGGACATGGGGAAGTAAAGAAGAATCACGAATGGCGAAAGAAATGATGCTACTGGGACTAAATGGTAGAAACAATCCAAGAGCTCCTGGAAGCATGTATGACATTCTGATCTCAAGATTGAGTTAGTCCCCGGTATCAGCACTCAGTCGTTGCCTCACAAAGTCTTTTTAATATCATTGACATTAATGTAATAGGTCCTCTTTACACTGGATTTTATGGCCATAAATTTATCCTTTTTGCCGTGGACCACTTGACCAAATGGGTTGAAGCTATTTCTATCCTCATTGCCATTGCTAAAGCCTCAGCTCTATTTTCTTATTCAATTTACTTTCACCCAGCACAGATGCCCACAAACTTTACTTTTAGACAAAGAGTTGAATATTACCTCGCAGGTAGTCCAAGAACTAACTTTACTTACTGGAACTAACCAGAGTTATTCCACCCCTTATAACACATTGACTAATGGGGCGGTGGAACGTGCTAATGGAACCCTTGTCTCTATCTTGTGGAAGATGGACACATCTGGCCCTACTTTCTGGAATCATTTTTTACCCAGCGCTTTGATTTATTACCAAATATTCTACCATCAAATTATCAAGATGTAGCTTTTGATGCTTTATATTGGTGTGCTCTTCACCTGCCAAGTGGCGTTCAGACCCTGCTTATTAAATTTTATAGCTGAGAACACTGATTTAACTATAAGGGATTTATCCAATGAAATTGTTCAGCTTCAAGCCTTAGCCACGCAAGGTATTTTCACCACCACAGAAAGGGAGACTATCCCAATTTAATTTTGGCAGACCATCCTTACCAATTTTTAATTAGGAGAACTCATTTACTTCTATCACCATCATTTCAGAAGTCAGCAGAACAAGCTTATCGTTCTTTGGTCTGGACCTTATAAGATTATTTATAAAGTGAGCTTGGAGTAACCCATTGCTGACATCAATCAAGGGACAGTGGTGAATCAAGCATATGGCCAATTCCTCCAATCCTATACCTTCCTTTGACAGGATCTTGAGGGTGGCGTTGTTGGAATTTGAGATGATGAGCGAGTCAAAATCCATACAACCTAAATTAAGCCTCAATAAGTCAACTCTAGATCCAGCGCAGATGGAACCTTACCCTTTGGGCACCATTATGAGTTTCAATCAGGAAGCATTATGTGCATAAGAATTGATGGATACACCTTCAGAAATCACATCCCTTCTTCTTGAATCTTGAGAGGTGCGACCCCCACCACTGCAGTCATGAGGATAAAGCAGGACATTGAGGGCGCTGACCAGGCGGTCAACCCTGAAGAAAATGAAATATTCTAATTGTACAGGGCCACGAAGGTTAACAAGTGCACCAAGTTCCAACGCCAGAAAGATATAGACTCTTCCTAACTCAATAACAGTAGTCTATTTTGTCCCATCTTTTTTCTTTATCAACATCTCAGCTTGTTAACATCATTAAGTCCATTTTGTAACTTTGGATACAGTCAAGAGAACATTTACGCCAAGAATGGCACTGAGGCTATTATCCTGAGAAGTCATATCATATGGGGAAGGGGGTCAGGGGATCTTTATCCAGCATGAATTGAAGGACATGTGAGAGGGCGGAAAGAAACGGAGTTGGGGCTTCAGCAGCATAGTTTGAAGGCTATCAAGATAGGGATTTTCCTCATTGATGATATATCAGTATGCATAGCCTGAGATACTATGCAAGTTGAATTCTGCATGCCTGATTAACTCCAGAACACATGAAAATTATTAATTTGTTGACAGATTTTTGGGTAATTTGGGAGAAAGCAATATATTTGCAGCATCAATGCGTGCATGGCCTGCAGCAAACGTGTTATCCACAATCAGTTACTGAAATTTGTCAGGAAAGTCAGGTGAGAAGTCTATTTAAGGGTTCCATTGATCAGTGGCTCCATAGCTACGTGTAGGGATTGATGGTACTGAACTTAGCAGGGGCAGTGGCTGACTTAAGAGCCATCTCATTTAACACTTTGTAAATGGAAAAGCCTTTACAAGGGTAGAATCAGTGGTTAAGAGTCAAATCCGGTGGGTTAGAAAAAGAATTCTAGCCAATTAAAAACATGGTTTACAACTTATTCTACCTCAGCATCATCCACCCATTCAAGAGATTTGAAAGGGCTCTAAATGGGAATACTCAAGCTAAAAACGGGAGCATGTTGGCTGGGGCCAGGAGCAGTAGACCCACGAATCTTTGCCTAAGGCTGGTTGACCAATGATTGAGCCACAACCCAATCTGAAACTTACTATAAATTTCCTTATATTATAATATTTTGGCTTACTTAAAAGAGAAAGAGTTATATATGCGTTGTCACAGTATTATGAAAGTAAATATTAATTAAAAACTAGTATTTAGCTTCTATTATAGCTCATCAGTAATTCAAATCATATTTATGTGGTAGTATTAACTAGTGTTGCTTGGGTTGATCTATAAACAAACAGTTTCAATTATATACTTTAGATTTTATACTATAGTAAACCACTAAACTGCTTAGCTAAAACTATTGTGCATATCAAATTAAACAAACAACAACAACTTGCTAAACCCAGACTTAAATTATTAAGTCAACCAAAAACCATTATGCACTTACAAAAACCAACTAGCCAATAATTCAATTATTCACTAACTAAAATAAAAACATTGAGCATTTATACTGTAACAGGCTATTATTATACCCAAAATTATATAGTGGTTTTTTAATCTCTTTCAACTATTTTTCAAAATATCAATTGATTTGAATATTTTTGATTAAATCTACCAAATTATTATTTATTTAAAGTTACAATCTACCTATTTTCATAAATAAAGCGTTGTGGATAATTGTATGTATTTGACACATTATCAAATATACATTTAAACCAAAAAACTAAACTTAGCACATATTTTATGAAGTGCATGTATTGACATAGGAAGCTTCTTTTATATTTCAGTATAATATATGTAAAAGCTATATATATAAAATATAAAAAAACACTATTTTTTAACTTTTAGAAATCAATATATCGTCTTGGCTGAGTGGTTTAGGCTTATTCACTTACTTTGATATGCTTAATAGCCTTTTAAATGGTTTGGTGGATATTGGGTGATTTTATAGGCTTAATAATTTTGGCCTAGCAGATGGTAATCTGGCAATTTGATAGGATCATTAGTTTTGAGTAAAAGATTGTGGTCATTCAATTTGATAGGCTTAGTATAATATGTTACTTTAGGCTTGTGTCAGTCGTTGGTATCACTAACCGCTTAATTGGATCAGACGTCATATCACCAACCACTTAGGTAAAACCATAACCCTATCAAATAGCTAAATAATATTAACTGCTTAGCCAAAACCATTAAATATCAAATCAATTAACTAACATCAACCGCTTGGGCAAGATTTATTGTAAAAATACTAAAATATAACGTAGTGGGTATTTTTCAGTCATTGGTATCACCAACCACTTGGCAAAGTCCATTGAACCTATCAATTTAACCAAATACCAATTGCTTAACCAAAACCATGAACCTTGGGTTCTATAATATATCACAGTAGATTATATGTGACTTATTAACCATCTACAACAAAATTATACAATTTATACTTTAACATTAGCTCTCTTTCACTTTAATCAATTATTTGATTGAATTCAAAATTAAAAAGTTTTTACACCCAACCGCCTTTTCACTCATGCCACTACTATCCCATGTCAGCTCAATTGATGCTTGCTGCTCCATATGGGGTGGCGATGCGCTGCCTTCTGGCGTTTGTTGGCCGCTGTTGAAACGCCCCCAGGCTGGCCCAGCTAGCACCATGAACACCGGACAATTGCTATGTCCCACCTTAGGACCTAGCTCATAACCTTGCACACTACCAGGTAGTGTTCAGAAGCCCCTGGTGCTCCCTTGGAGCAACCTTTTTAGCACTAGTGGTTCCCAACCCAAAAGGGGGAACTTCCATGCATTTTTATTTGCAAATGGGCCAAAAAACGGATCATTAAAGATAAATGAATTTCATAATATGGCACCTCAGCTAACAGCATAGGAAGCCATATCATAAGATGAGGATGCTTTGGGGAAACTTTTGTATGGCGCCCACTTTAGCTGGTGGACCATGGCGGACAGCATTAGGGTGGAAACATTAGCGAATGGGGCATTAGGTCCCTTTAAAGCAACCTTTGTTTTGGACTTTGGGTTATGTATGGGAACCTCTTCCCTATGTGAGTGCGCCCATCATCAAGATGGCTATGGGGTTGACAAAATCTGGAGGATTTATTGATTTCTGACCCTCTAAAAATACTTTAATATTAGCTTTTTGTGAAGCTCACGTCATGACATCAGCACAGCTGCCTTTAATTTATAAAAATACGCAATCCAGCCATCTAAACTCGCTTTCCGGATGAGGCCACACTGGTGGTCCTGTTTGCTGGCTTGCCCTCCCATCTCTCACCTGAACCCTCCACCATGAGCTCACAGATGTCTGGGCTGACTACGGCCCTGACCCCATGCAGCAGTTCATGGTTCCAAATGGTGCTGATCATCTTTCTGGGCCTCGCGTTTTCATGATAATCTGCCCCTTCTGTCATGAGACCCACCTTGCAATATGCCCTGCGCCATGATAAGATCCACCACTGATCATCCCTTATGGGAATGTGTCAAAAATGGCTGCGCTATTTTGTCCCTTGTGCTTCACTTTCAACAACTCAAAGTTAAAATGCTCACCATCTATCACTGAAGCTCTTCTACCGCTCCTCACTCTGGAGTCATCCCTAATACTGAGATTGTAAACTTTTGAATGAGAATTAATTTTCCACCACCCTCATCTGCTAGGGGCGCTGCTTCCACTGCTCCGCACAACCAAGTTTCAACCACCAGAACCATTTTTGAGCAGATGGAAGCTCATGCGCTATCAGATTTTCCATGGTCCAATGTGCACAGACAATCAGCATCTGCCACCCAACCAACTCCTGTAGCTGGCCCAGCGCTGGCAGTATCAAATCATTTTGATGCCCCAAATGGATTGACTATACTGACTTTGCCTATGGAATTAAGCCCAAATTCACTGGTCAAAATTTTTCACACAACCCACAATTCAACTCCCTGATGCTGTTTCCATCCTCGCAATAAATAACCAGTCTACAAGAATACTCATCAAAAGGATGTCAATGCAGCTGCTTTTCAATCAACTCCCTCCTCCACCAAGCCCTTTACGTGACTATTAGCCACTTTTGTGAGAGGTTTCCTATACCTAACTTCTTTATAGATTTCCCGATTTAGCAAAATTTAATATTGAAGGACTAGCTTTTAAACAGGCTGTGCATGCATTGACGTGGAGAGATATCTCTGTTTGACCCCAACAACTTTCAAACTCACCAACGCATCAAGTCATTTACTTGTATGCCCAAAATAATTACCTTTGCTGAACATTAACTCTCACAATATCTTTAACATTCACACCGCTGGCCTCAGTGATGAGAATAACCTTCACCTCCTTCTCCTTTTACCCCACATCGTTGAAGTTTTAACGCCTTTTTGTCTACCTTTTCCTGTCACCTTAAAATGGTTAAATGAAAATTCCCCAACCCCTCTTCAAATTTCTAATATGGATGCTTTGGCTAACTCTGTTGCACCATGTCTGATTTTTTTATTTTTTCATCCCATTTTTGGTACAACAAATAAAGATGTGTAGAGGACCCCCTCTTGGGTCAGGCACCATTAGTATTAAAATAATATAAACTATAACATATATCTATGGCTGAGGCCGCAGTGGCCTCACCTGAAAGTCACCATCTCCACAAAGCTGTGGAAAAATCTATTGATGAATTTAAAGAAGGGCTACATCTCACCATGTTACCCCCAATTTCCCTGATATTGCAAAAGATGAAATCACCCGCCTCACTGCAGCTGAACCACCGGTGTCAAACATGTCACTTAACTGGCAGATTTTTCCCCAACCACATGAGTCACCGGATTCAACATTGCAAAATTAGCCCAGCTCCCTGACGCCTGCATCCAAGCTGAACACCATGTTGCCAAACTCATGGAGGTTATGCTCCAGGCCCAAATTGTCAGTTTCAACGATTATCCACTTTTTCTCGACCCTCATCCCACAGATGCCCCAACCCCCTTGCTTTCAGCATTGATCCGCCTCTTCAATACTGAACCCAAAGATTAAACATATCCACACTCCCTTTCTGAGATGATGGGATTAGCAGCTCGCCACTGTGCCACTTGGTTAGTATATTTCTCATTTTATGTGTGTTTCACTGCTCATTTGGGCGGTTGTTTCATGTTTTTGGTTTGGTTAGTTTTGGAGTTTCTGTTTTGGTAATGTCCATCCCTTGGTCAGCATACCTTGAATACTTTAAAATTTTAATTTTATAATATATATCTATTATATAAGACAATATCAAATATGCCTCCTAAGGTCAAGCAACCTCAACAGCTAAAGAGATTGCAGTAAAAGAAGCAGAATACTAAATCTTAAAGATGCCATAGAGTGAATATGTCAGAAGAGTAGCTTCAAGTAGAATATGAAGATAATGCTGTAAGTTATTGACAACGCAGAAAAGTTTTTTCCTAAATAAATCTTATCAAGAGCGCAATATAAAAGCTAAGACTAAGGTTTTTATGCCAACATCACAGAGGACATCTGAGTTGATATATCCAATCCTGTAATAATGCTTTATTTTCTGAAAACTTCAATGAAATTAAAGTTAAGAAAATTAATTTGGCCCAATGGATGCTAAATGTCCATTTTACAATGCCAAGCATTGTAAAGCATATAATATCAAATAAGTGCCATAAAGAAACCATTACATATGAGTTAAAGATTCTCATACATATAAACTTAACATTGATGTATATTATACAAATAATAAAGTTTATTGACAAATAAAAGATACTTAGGTATTACAATGCCTTTTATCTCAATGGGAGCACACATTAACCATTCAGTAACAAGACGTCAAGATTCTTTTTGGTACAGAATTTATGGGCAAATTTATCATATTACATCTGCATTACACTCCAATCAAAGTGAGAAACCAAATTATGTCCAAATGTATATTTTGGATTCAACCCAAGCCTTGATGGAAATAATGAACAGTTATAAAAACAATAATCTATCTGTGTTGTAATTAAGAAGCGCTAAAAACTTCTTGGAGAAATAAAAACTATTTTCAAGAGAATACAAGTATATGCTCTAATAAAAAAGGTGAAATGGTAAAGGCAAATTTAAGAAAAATAAAACAACAATTTAATATAACATGACTTTGTTGAAAGAGTTAAATATGTGTACCCTAGAAAACCTAATGTCCCCCTTCCAGAGAAGAAATTGCTGACATTTTTCACACTGCAGAAGGTGCACCTTCAGAAATTAGGATATTACAGTTCATCCAAAAAGTGAAAGTCTACAAATTAACTATATTGAGTAGATTCTGAGATCTAATTTATTAGCATTTGCTTTTCCCACATGGGGATTAAGGTGTACCAAATATGAAGAAAGGTATTGTCAAAGAAATGTGCCCAGATTAAATAGTATTTATACATATCATAGTGATGAAAACTTTTACCAGTTCCTCATTGTCATATATCAAAATTTGGACATGATGATAAGAGTATCAACCAATCGACTTCCACAGGAGAATTGACGCCTAGACCAAAAAAGTGGTAAAAGAATTACATTGATTACTTATATGTAAATTTGATAAATGATATGGCTCAATGTAATTCTAAAAATTCAATCAGACCAATTTGAGCCCAAAATACTCCAAGATGAAATTCTGCTTAATCAAAATGAAGGGGCATTAAATTTCAGGTGACTCTTATACCTGGTGGCACTTGAGGCAGTAAATTAGGTTTTACCCAAAAAAGGATGTGAATCAAGAATCTGCTTAGTGATTGACCTAAGTGACACCAAGTCTCATCTGATCTGGTACAATAAACATACCTTTTCTCCCTATCAAAAATATTCTACAAAGGCATTGTACAATCTGGATACATTGCCTAACCAAGAGCCTCCCATCAAGATTCCTCCCTATATTAACTTACTGATCCTTTCTATTTATGGTAATTTTTGCTATATTTAACATATAAAACCCTTATTATATTCTGTTTTATAGTTACGCCATTGATTTCAATAGCACTTTTGTGATAATTGACTTCAATATGTACTATTGCGAAATTTACCATAGGACAAATACTCTAGCTGATGGGACCTAAGCATGACTTTCCACCTTTAAAAATAAATGAAATACTTGTGGGTTGCAGATTACTTTAAGTGTTGAATGTTGGGATTCTTGGGCATTGCATCATCAAGCCACAAAAATTGAAACCCAATAGGTTAATGCTCATTACAGAACTCAGCAATCTCTTAATAATTCTAACCTAATTGATCAATCCATGGAAAATATTATAATTGATAGTGTAACCCACTGGGTGCACAACGGAAATGGTGAAGAAGATGAACAAATGGGAAGATAACCCATCATCACATTTGAAGAAGTAAAAGAAAATACAATTGAGATTTCCAAATCTTGATGTCTAACCAGGATTTTTAATGAGGAATTTGAGTCTTACCTTTTGGAGTCATTAACACAGGAGAAAGAGCCAGCCGTAAAATGTCATTTGCCATAGACAGGACTTTTTATGAACCTATATGAATCAAATGTTCTCACAAAGACTTATGGTAAAAGTGTTGTTTTATCCCAATATATCATGAGATTTTTACACCCAGCACTTTACCATATCGTGCATTTAATAGGAGTCCATAACAATAAACTCCATAATCTGATTACTACCTAAGGGACCTTACATATAGCCTATAAACATGTAAATTTAGCACTTCAAAGTATAATGAACATCCACAGACTGATTGAAGATACTTTTCTTATATCATACAGCTTTTTAACCAAAAGGGGACCATTGATTTTGGTATTATCAAGTGTGTGAAGAAAGCTATGGAGCCTTTCAAAAGGATATATGGAGTTAAACAAACCTACTAAAAGAATATTGGAGGCTTTTGGTAAGATTTTTTAAGACAAAACGCCATAGCCCATGGTGAAATGGTGGACCAAGCTTCTACTAGCCATCATAATGAGGAAGAACAAATTAATCTCTTTAAATTACAGCTATAGCAAACCCTATAATGAATTGATGAGCTTGAGACCTGTCAAACCTCTAATACTCAATCACTACCTAAAAATATTATTTCCCAGTGGCCCATGTTGATCATGACCTGGAATTTCGTGAAACACAGGTGTATACCCATTCCATTAGCAGGTGACTTAAAAAATTGGAGAGAACGATATGAGAGGCAAATCGCCTAATCAAGAAGAAATTTACTAAATCTACTGCCGCCTCAACAAAGATGAGCAATTCTGGAAAGATCTAACAGAAAATCTGAAAGACAAGACCAACAAGACTCTTCAGAGCACTGAATGCAAAGAGATGAAGGAGGACTTGTAATGGCGCATTTGATTATTAATGAGAACAAACTCTTGTGAACTTACCTCTCATCTACTCATCAACAAATTCATATCTGGACATCCACGCCTAAAAACTTATATAATGATAATGTCATTATCAAAAGAAGAATTAATCTGTTGAATGTCACACCAGGACTTACTTTAGAAGAAATGAAGCAACATCTCAACCATCTACAAGTTCTAATATGTTGACTCTCACATCTAACTAAACAGAGTGACACATGTAAACTATTGAATCTGAAGCTACTGAAATACACGTCATCACAAGATTGGAAGCCACTATCTTTATACTTGACTTCAAGGAAAAGTTTACACCTGGAGAAGGAAGTATAACATCTTTCCTCTACATCAATGAAGCCGCTATGGAAGGTGCAACTGATCATCAAAAGATTAGGCATATTTTCTTTTGTTTAATCCATATTGCTCAAGAGGTTATGGTACTTCATATGGACGACCTGAACACCTGAAGTGAAGTGAAGGAAGCGCTCATCAAAGAATTCAGTTCCAAGAAAATCATGAGTATGGAGAAACATCCTACATGAGAATTTCATTACGCTGAAATAACCTTGCTAATATGCAGATCGCTTTTATAAAGCACAAAAGCTGTTGATGTAAAAGATGCTTACCTTGGATAATGCCGTAGCCACAATTTGTTAGTGGTTTACTTAGTAATATTATATAGCTATGCACAAAAGTCTGTCAAACGAAGCTTCAACTCTGTCTTAGACATTTAAGAAGAGTTGCTTTATGTGGTTGATATACACAAGCCAGAGACCTCTCAAAAGGCTTCTACAAAACCCAGAGTGTATACCATGGAGGAAACAAAGCCTAAAAGATAGACAAGTCCAAGTGTACTACTGCAATAAGGATGACCACACCAAATATATGTTCTAAGAAGTACTCTGCTCTTGCCAAGCAAAGAAAATGGTGGTCAGCATAATGTAAGATACCTCTAAAACTGACCAGCATTAAGTACCTGAAAGTGATAATTGTCAATTGATCACCTTACATGCACTTAAAATGATTCTAGCGACAAAACTAAAAGGGTTAAAATGACACAAGTTATTATATAATTTAGGTACACCAGCTGAGCTCGCCATTCTGGATCGCAGGAATGCCAAAAATATCAAATATGACCAGGTTCTGGAGGACACTTACCTCAGTCAAGTTATTGGGTGCCCCTAAAATAATCTATATAATCAACAATGCTGATAAATACCTTTTCCTGTTGATCCAACCTATCTTGAGCGTGCACATCCTAATGAAGATTAAGAAAAAATCCTAAGACTTTCTGAATCCTCAATGCAACGTTCCGCCTTAAAGAGGTGTTAGCCCTCTCACCAAAGCTTGGAGGAACCATTACCAAAAGAAAGTTTGTGTTTCAGAAGGTCAGAGTAATGGCTATATTAGGTATAAAATCACCTATCATTGTTATCTCATCCCATTCCATCTTATCAAGAAGATTAAACTCGCCTCAGACCTTGAGTATACCCAAGAGTATAGCATTGCCAGTTCAAACAATACTAAGGCAAAATGCGCATATTCATACCTGTCAACTTGAGATAAAATACTAGTTTTCTCAACTATCACAGTTACACTGGACTATAGCTAGTATGATATACTTAATGGGATGCACTTTATGATGAAATATGAAGGAGAAATCAAATTGGAAAGAAGATTATTTACAATCCTCAATTTTTAGTCCCCTTGTACTAAATAACTAAGACTCTAGAAAATAGGAATACTATTGTCAGTTCAAGTACCCTGTGTCTGCTTTTCCTTTGCAATATTCTACTTCTGGAAAAAAGCAAATAAGATTGACTAAATAGATGCATCAGAAGTCATATTTTTTATGCTACTGAGTAGGTAAAATTTAACTCGGAAAACAAAGAGTGGATTATATCAACATAACCCTGAGTATACACCAAACTGATTGTTACATGTTACTATTGTTAATGGAGTCAGTAGGTTTTTCAAAAGTTTTACTGGAAGTACTCAAGCTAGCGTATCAGTGGCTTATTGAGCTAATACTTGGAACCTTACTAATCAAGGTATCTTAGTTAAAAACATCAAGAGATTTGGAAGGATCAAACAATTCTCCTCGCTGAAATTGACAAGGTTCATTTTATTGGGACTCACCTTAATATTGCCTACCCATTAGTTATTTAATTAACGCCATTCCTCAAGTTTAAATGTCTGATAAGTTAGTTCAGGAGGAACTTGATGAGTGCATCATTTGCTTGAAGGTTACTGATCTTTTCTTCACGTCATATGATGAATATGGTCGGATGAAAGCTTGGACACATAGTATTAACATAGAAAACTCACTCCTATTACAATGAAAGCCAAATTGTAACTCTTAAAATATACCAAGTTTTCTAAATGTCTCATCAGTAAACAAACCACATGCATTAGAGATTTTCCCTAACCTAAAGTCAATCTAAATAAATTCATCAATTTAAAGGAATTGTTCCCACTCTGAACACAACTAATAAACTCAGCAATGATCTGCTGAATCTAATGTCCCACTTGGCTGAGGTACAGGGGCCAATATGATATCATCACTTTCAAGGTCTCTAGAGTAACCTACATGCTACTCAGTAAACCAAGGCGTCAGAAGGGTTTCTTTTGTTAACCACAAAATTAAATAAACTTAACTCACAAATTTAAATTAAAAATTAATATATTCAAGCAAATAGGTAAGTTTATTTTTAGTAGCATGATAGTGGGTGTATCAATATTAAACTCCAAACTGGGATTTGGACATTGCTTCCTACAGGGTATAAAGTAAACCTGTGAGCTAAATTATAAGAATTTAGACGTAATCCCTTCAATCCAAGCTACAATGATGGCCAGAAACTAAATCAAATCTAGATAAATTTAGCTAAAACTAATGATCAAATTATGTTTTTGAAAATCATAAAAAATTATAAATTGCCATGCAACCATTGTGCAAGATGGAATTCCCTACGTTTACAGCGATTGTGAAACTATCTCACACACATTTGATCATTACACATACAGGAAGTCAAAGATAGAGGAGCAATACATGAAGACTAAACTCAAGCATCTATTGGATGCTGGCTTAATTGTGCTCTTCCAGAGTCCATGGTTTTCCCCACTGCTATTCATAAAGAAAAATGTGACCACAGAATAGTGTTGGATTACCAGAAGCTAGATAGCCTCGCTAAGAAGGATAGCTATCAGATTCCACAAATTGACAGTTCTCTAGCTAAAACTCTGGCCTGAATTACTTCTTTGTGATGGACCTCAACCAGTGGCTAATGGCAGATGGATCTATCGCCTGAGGACCAAGAAAAGTGCGCGTTGATATGCATGGATGGATTATTCCAAACTATCTGACTTCCCCAGAAATTATGCAAGGCACTTGCCTCAATCTAATGGGTGATGGATCATATCATGCAAGATCTTAAAATGAGCTGCATGATCGTTTATATAGATGACATAAAATGTTCTAAAAAAATCAAGAGATCATCTTGACATATTAAGTCAGTTTTCATATGACTAAAATGGAATAAAATCAAAATAAATCCTGGAAAGTGTACCTTTATCCAACAGGAATTAGAACTTTAAGGACATCCCATATCGTGGGAAGGAATTGAACTCTTTTACAATAAGGTCAAATTGATCTCCAAGATTCCTGAACCAAAGAATCTCAGAGATATACGAGTATTCTTAAGGATTATGGGACATTACCATCAATTCCTTTAATTTTTATCAACTCGCTAAACCTCTTGTAAGTTTGCTTACCAAACATAACCCTTTTGTGTGTGGAGTATTGCAAAACAGAATTTGATACCATGAAGTATATTAAAAAGAAGAGTAATTCTACAACATATGGACTACAGGAAGATATTCATCCTGTCTACAGATGCCTCTGAATAAGACATAGGGGCACTTTTCTCACAACTGGATGATGAAGACATTGACCACCCAAAGTTTGAAATAGCAAAACGCTTCAAAGGCTGAGCAAAATTACAATGATATGGAGAAATATTTCCTAGCTGCTCTCCTTGCGGTGAAACAATTTTAAGCCATTCTTGTACCATATAACTTTTACAGTTTTACAGATTAAGCTTATTTAGATTGAATAAAAGCATGAAATATATGAAAGAAGACTTATATTTTGGGCTCTCAAACTTCAGCACTTCAACATGAATATCATCTATTGATCTGAGACAAAGCACATGAATGTAGATGGAATGACCTCGTTGCCTCTATCACATTTAGACAATAGCAAAGATGAATGGTTGCACGACCTACTCATGAAGCAAGACTCTTTGGAGGATGAATTTGAACAAGTTAAATTAGTGTTGAAAAGACACACTCAAGATAACAAATTTTATTAATGAATTATTATACAAGAAATTTGGAATTGACTGGTTACCTTGCTTGAAACATTTGGAACAGGAACCAGTGTAATGGAAGCCCAAAATACCATAAGTCATGGAGGAGCCAGAAAAATGGGAAATGGAATAAGGATTAATACTATGAGGAAGGAATACTGGACTCTATAGTGTAAGTCTTAGATTCTTGAATAACTTATAATATCAAATGCTGCATAAGGCCAGGTACATGAAAGCCAAATGACCCTGACAGAAGCCATTTCATACCATCAGTTTGGATGTCATAGTTGTTAAGTTTTCAGCTGATGGTGCAAGCTAAAATAACTTAACAGTGAAATTGAGGATATAAACTCGCTTTTCAAATGAAACTCCTGCTCATAATCGGGAAGTAGATTCTCCAATAATCCTTGATAATAGCCAAGTAACTCTGGTATGCTCACCGTTCTTAAGTCTACTGGCACCAACAAATACAAGACCTTCTGTCTTTATACAAAATCAGGAAATTATTCCTCTATAATTGGGACTACTTCTCCAGCAGGAAACTATGTACTTCTCTTCAGGAAGAATAAAAACCCACAACTATCTAATATAGATGTAATGGAAACAGATACAAATATCCAACAGATGATAGATGGATAATTTTAAATAAACTAAGCGACAGTAGTTATTAATGATCAATAAACTAATAAATGATGATTAATTGATGCTTTATTAATTGGCCAGGCTCCAGTATTATATACCTCTTGGGCATCTCCTGGCCGAACTCATCCATTAGATGAGTTCATTCATATTATGCCAATCCTCTGCTGGTCATGAGAATAATTATGAAAAATCCCCAAGTCAATTTGGCCATGAATTGACTAAAAACAATTGTTTCAGCCTGATTGGAGGCAATTTTACTCTCATAATTGGGACAAGTTTGGGTTTTAAACTCAACATCAAAATCTTCCCAATTAGAGCTATGTCATAACTTGACATCTAACAATAAATGGGGAATAAAAAATATATGATCATAAAAGATGATGCACCCCAATTTGGGATATTGGCGGGCCTCTCAATAGCACTAAGTTCGCCCATAATTGGGACATCTATGTTTAAGTGCTTAATTATTGATTTCATTAACTGAGCCCAACTTCCACCTTAGTGCATTAAGAATAATGCACTAATTTAGGAGGTGCAATTTAGTTAATGCCGTGGGACCACTTTGCACCCAAGTGTACCCATAATTGGCCATAATATAATAATATCATAGCTATTATTAGCTATAATAATTGGGCACCTCAACTTTTTGAGCAAAGGCCACAAAAAACTTTTCTTTCTCGTTGCAAACACTTTTGCAACCCATTCAATTCAAGACTAAATCTAGTTTGATAATCTCATAGAGGGGATTAGTCTGCGCCCATGACTGGGAGCAGTTTGCAAGCAAGGCAAGAGGAGCAGGCGGAAGGCCCGCGGCCTCAAACGTTCAAAAACGCCCCAGAGAATCTGGCGGAATAGAAAAAAATCTAAAAAAACTGGCAGTCACAATTTCCCCGGAGATACTCGCATGGCAAGCACAATGCAACCAGTACATCAACACGCCACATTCCCAGCCACTTTCATCGGTGCAATTCAGAGTCCATGTGTATCTGGACATCCAAAAAATGGCCCTATGGGAAAATTTTTGTGAAGATGGACACAAAATTTTCCCGACCGCGGTGTACAAAGCACCTCACTCCATGTCGCATGGTTGGCTGGACCTAGGTGTTGAAAGCAAAATAGCAGCAGACGAGGCTGCAGCGGTGCGCATAGTGGTTGACCTCCACGAAGGGCAATGGGTCATCGAAACTAAATGCACCAGATGGACAAAATCAAACCAAATTTTCCTCACGTTTGACTTTTTGCCTACTACGGTAAAACGTGACATTTTGGAGCAACACCTGAAAGATGGTCTCGCCATATATGGCGAAATACAATCTTTTGAAATGCAACATTTCACGCTGATGCCACACCTGTGCACCAGCAAAGCCATTGCAGTTCTGACCCCAACTGAGGAGATCGCAAAGGACCTAACCCAGATCCCGCACTCCACCTTTATTGACATTGCAGGGCACACCACCCACCCATTCTGGGTAACTGTAGACAGAGCGCCCCCCATTTGCACCCACTGTGATGCATTCAGCCATAAGGCGCATGCATGCCCCATCAAAGAGGGCGTCACATTCCAAGAGCACACCTTGGTGGCCATGGCCAGCGGAGAGGCGCACTACGAACCAACTGAAAGCACCAAGGAGGCTTTCCCATGGGGAGCACAAGGCTGCTACCTATTGGTAAAGCCCATCTCCCCGCAGGAGCGGAAGAAGGCCAAGCAGGCCCATAGGACCACGGCCAAGGAAGCGGCCAAGGCCACCACCACCATCCCACACTCACAACGCCAGGAGGACATGGAGACCTTCATGGCGGAAGCAACTCAGGAATCCATCACCCAATCAGATTGGGAGGCCCATGCTGAACAGGCCACTCAATCTGAGGATCCAATGGGAGATTCGATCTCACCCAATTGCTGCACCCAAGCCCCAGTTGAAACTGACTTGGGACCTATCCCAACCAAAAATTTTTTTTGCCCCACTCGATGGTGCACCGAACTTATCCGCACCACAAAAAATTTGTCCGACGTCAGGAAAACAAAAAGCGAAGGCCAAAGCCAACGCGACTCTTTCCACAAAAATTAACAAAAACCCCGATAGCATTGCTGCTAATAACCGCGCTACTGTGAAAGCCTGTGGGGACCTGGAAGAGGCTGGTGGGCCTGGGGGCCCACCCCCTCACACCTAAGGTGCGAAGGGGGAAACCTTCACTCTAGGGATGCTGAATATCGCCAGACTCAAGGCCTCCCATCCCGGGCTAGGAAACTGAGTTTTTTACAAAACAATTTACCCGTGGATATCCTGGCCATCCAGGAAACCCACTGTCCATGAGGTTCTGAGGAAGCTTGGAAAACAATGCTTCTACCATCCCTATCCTTTTGGTCAAAGCACTGTGGGGTGCTAATTCAGAAAAACAATTATTTCAAATTTATATCTTCAGAAACATTCCTAAATGGCTGAGTGCTCATTGTCACCTTCTCATGGGCCGATGTTGCACACACAATCATCAACATTTACGCCCCAAACGGTGCACAAGAGCGTCAGGAATTTTTCTTGTCAGTCAAATCCCTCCCGCTACCCCCCAATTATTTCCTTATTGGTGACATGAACTGTTGGATAACCTCACCAATGGACCAGTGGCCGCCCTCACCCCATGCCCCACAGGGTCATGTAGAACTACGCGTTCTAAAAGCCACCCTTGGGTTAATGGATGCACTGCCGTGACATGCCCCACTGCTTGAAAACATGACGCGTCCCCACGTCCACAACGGCCAATTAAGGTCCATGACCCGCATCGACCTTATTCTAGCACCAGCAAAATTCTAACCCCACATCTCCCACTTCAAAACAACGAAAATGGAATTCTCCAACCACCGACTGGTCTTGATAACATACCACTTACCTGTCACAGTTGCAAAGGCCCCACATTGGTGCAAAATCTGCCCCCCAGAGCTCGCGTCGCCAGGATTTTCCATGTGGGTGGAAGAGGCAACTTTGGCAAAATTGTTTGTTGCACCGTTTTGCGCGGACCCCATTTCCACATGGGCAACTTTCAAAGAAGACACCATCCGCCACTATCGCCATCTCTCATCCAGACGCTCACAAGCCACATTGGCGGTTATATCGCGCGCACTGGCGGAATTGGCCCACTTGGAGTCCAACATTCCAGCCTCAGGATATAGCCCTGCATGGGGCCAGAAGTGGGCGGAGGCAGCTGCCCACCTCAACGCACTTGAAAGGCAACACAAACATCGGGTTTGTATCCAATACAGGGCCTCACGTATCACTAAAGGTGACAAGTGCACCACATACTTCTTCAAAAAAATTTTTGCACCACGCCAGAGCGTGGCCTGCACACAGGTGCAAAGATCAGATAAATCTATTGTGGACACACCAGCTGAAGTGGCAATCAAAACGCAAAGATATTACTCCAAGTTATACTGAGCCAAACCAATTCAGCTGGCCAAAATGGCGGAATTTCTCAACAGAGCTCATATCCGCACCATTTTCTGATACCCGGAAATAATGAATTTAATTACTCTGAACGAATTATGGACAGCCATTCGTGGTGCGCCAAATTGAAAATGCCCAGGCCCAGATGGCATTCCATATGAGTTCTACAAAAAATATTTTAAATACATATCCCCATTGCTACTAGCCTCACTCAACCAAAGCCTGTTGGAAATGCGCCTCCTACCAGGAGGACATGAGGCCTTTACTGTCACACTCTTCAAGAAAGGGTATAGGCTAGACTTAGACAACTGCCGCCCCATTTCTCTAACAAACATAGACACCAAAATTTTAACAAAAATCATGGCTAACCGTTTAGGGACTGTAGCATCTGCCACCATCTCCCCAGAACAATTTGGTTTCATCCCCTGAAGGTCGATTTGGGATAACGTGCACTCTGTGGCTAATGTGTGTCAGTCCACAGCCTCTGGGGCACTTGTATTCTTGGACCAACAAAAGGCCTATGATAGAGTAAACTGGGAATACCTTAGGGCCTGCCTCCAACAATTCCGCCTACCTCCCCACTTCATTACCTGGGTGATGCTGCTCACGGAATCTGCAACAATGGCAGTGCGCGGCCCAGGTTTCCTAACGGAAGTAGTCCGTCCTCAAAGGGGCCTGCGACAAGGGGACCCCCTGAGCCCACTCTTATACAACTTCAGCCTTGACCCACTACTACGAAATGTGAATGCCCAACTCACTGGGGTCCGTGTGCCAGGCCAAACTCCAGTCAAGATGATGGCATTTGCAGATGATTGCGTGGTGGGGGTGTCTAATAACAAAGATGCACGCGCGCTTGAAGCCCTCATCCAGGAATATTCCCGGGTAAGCAACGCGGCACTGAACGCCTCCAAAACCAAAATCATCCTCCTTGGTCGGTTTCAGAACTGCTGGACCCCAGCAATTATTTCCCAACCCAGCCCATCTGCTCGCCCACTTCCACGCCTTACTAACTCAAAACACACCGCTCCACTGGTGCTCCCCTTTGTGCCACGACCTACCATAGGACTGGTACGCCATCTGAGCGTGTGGTTGGAGGCAGGTGGATACGCGTCAGCAGTAATGGAGTGCCATATACTGGACAACGTGACGAAGCGAATCGCCTCTCTCAGAGCCCACCCTACTACCCTCACTGGCAGGGTTGTTCTTGCCAACTCTATGCTCCTATCCAAAGTCTGGTTCGGAGCCCACGCCATCCCCTTCTCCCACAAGCTTCTTCAAATCCCTGTATGCTTTGCTACAAGGTTGGCTTTGGTCAGGCCGCCCTCCACCAGTACGGCTAGAGGTCATGTTTGGCCCTCATCATCATGGTGGCATGGGCCTACTTGACTTCAAAGCCCATGCCGCCAAGATCCTGGGCACCTGGATTGCGGCCGTCACTGCTCCTACACTCCCATCCCAACACTGGTCCCGCGCAGCCCGCTCCAACTTCTCCCAAGCCTTGGGCCTCAACAATCCATCAAACCCCCATTCCCTGATGAAATACCTCGCATCACACACATCAGCCACAGGTCCTCACGGGACCAAAACCCACTACAAACGAATCCTACTCTCCATGCGAAGCGCAGAGTGGAGAATCCGTATTAGTGGACATACAACCCGAAGAGGCCGCCCCTCTCCTCAGTTCACACAAGAGGTACAGGGGCTACCCATCCATGATGGCGTGATCCCCATTCGACCCCAAGTCCTATGCATGGTGGACTACCTGGACATGATGGACATCCCTTATTCCACTGAGACCCAAAAGACTATCTGGAAATACGTACACCATCCTCTGTTGCAGCCTCAAGTCCGCTCCCATGTGGCGCTGCCTGAGGCGGGTGTATCGTACAGCTGAGCGCTCTAATGCTTTACACTCATCCTGTGTCGTGTGTGGCCAGTTTGGAACGCTGTTTCACCGCCTGGAGAAGTGCCCCACCTCTAAAGTAATTTGGCGCGAAGTCCAACGTCTGCTAGGCCAGGATCAAACACATCCCTTCAGTCTGTCAAGAGATATGTTTGCTTCATCAATGGCCTCCCCCTCCCACCCTCCCTTCGTGCTCTGGTGGTTGCAATTGCCATGTGGACTATCCACACGATTGTCTTGGATGCCATCGCTGGATCCATCCCCACCCTCCCTGAAGCTGTCCACAGATTCCGGTCTCATTTGGTGGATCACTTTCAAGCGTGGATGTTTGGATATCTCCCACCACGTCGCCGGCAGCTGGTCTCCTCCTGGTTCCCAGTCTGGTTCATCAAATCAGACCCCTTCCTCCACACGTGCTCAATAGTGGCTACGTCCCCTACACACGTTCCCTCCCCCTTCCCATAAGTGGCGTTCCCGCTGGCAACAAGAGATAGCATCGCTTCTCTGGGGTGCCTCCCCTGGTACTAAGTTTTGTCTCTTCTGAGTCATATTCAGAAGTGTCCGTCCCATGGTCGGCCTTCCCCACAATAAACTTGGATTTAAATTTAAATAATTGGGCACCTCAGATGCAATTAGAGCAGTTATGAGGTGAATCTGATTTATCAGATTATGCAGATAAATTGGGAGGAACAAAGGATCCATCAGTGGAAGTAATCTATCAGCATTGATGGTTTTCTTAAAGGGTTTATTTTTGAGTCAACCATCAAAATATAACAATAGTTCACTGTCTGAATCCACAGGTGAAATTAATACATCCTTATAATATTAATTATTTTATGAAGTGGGTCAAAGAAATTGTCATTCCCATACAGACCGCCAAAGCTACCAAGAACTTTTTATATACCAAAATATATCTACTGGACAGGTTGCCCACAGGTACTGCTATGCAATAATAAGAAAAACATTACTTTAAGAGTTTTAAGAATCCTAGCTATGAGTATGGGAACTCAACAGCTATTCTCAGTGCCCTACAACCCATTAACTAATGGGAATGTAGAAAGGGCTAATGGAATGTTAGTTTCAATATTACACAAGATGTCTAACACCAATCTGTTACACTAGGACCAAAATCTTCTAACTGCATTGATGGATTACAGAGTAAGTTTTCACTGCATTAAAATGTTACCATTCAAGGCCTTATATGGAAGTAACCTGGTATACCATCTCTTTTAGACTGTAAAGTTACTAGTAATAACACCAAAAAGCTCAACAAACGCTAAGAAGAGTATTCCAGAAAATTATACAACTTCAATCAGAGGCAATGGCAAATAAAGACAAAACAGATAATTGAAAACCAAGCTACAAATGTATCCCGCCAACATTTACCCACTTATGAGATTTTTGATTTAGCTATTTTCAGGATTTTAACCAGTAGAATCCTTCCAATAGTATCTGAATTAGGGGTTTTGGTTTGTTGAGCGTAATTGCCAGTTAATCGCCTAGTTCAATAGTATTTAATGTCTTATCTTCAATCCAGTTTAAGTTCAGCAGAAGCTGTGTTCGCTGCCAAAGTGCCATCTGAAGATTGTTGTGAAAATTCCAGCGGAAAGCTGATGAATCCATTAAAAATTGTCCAAAATGGTTCCACCAGCTAATTCGAGCACCATCAACTCATGCTGAGGATTCTCAAATTCCTTTTTATATACAAATTTTTATATGATCAACCAGCAACTTATGCTGAGAATGGATTGACCTAATTTATATCCGGTGATCAGTGAGCAGATCTGGAGGGAATCACTATGTGTATGAATGAATAGAGTTTATAATCTGATAGAGAGTTGTGGCATCAAGAGGCCGATGGGTTTTCTGGTAGTTTATTGGCCAAAGAGTTCTTGGACGTAGTAGCCCTGAAAGTTTTATAAATAGTCGTTCATTTTCTCCTAATAAAAATTTCTCATTTGCCATCTTTCCTGTTTGTTTGAAGTAGCTTGGTGCAACTAGAGTGGAGAAGATGGTATAGGAGATCCCCAATAGGCGTGGGTGATCATGCCTGGAGTGGCTGACGCTGCCAGCTCCCATGCCTCCTCCTTATGAGGAACCAGTGGGAACCTGGCCAGCTGGCTACCAGCGGATGAGCTGCATAGCCACCAACCCTAGCGGGGTGCAGCGCGGGAGGTGCCATAGCTGCCCAAGGAGGGGGATGGACTTGCCAGGGCATACCCAGATGGGTTGGTGAAGGGTAATGAGGGTGGGGCAGAGTGGAAGTGCCTGAGATGCCCAAGAAGGGGGCAGGACTTGCTGGGGCACACGCTGAGGACGCCTGGGGCTAAAGGCGAAGCCATTGGTGGTTAGTTGGTAGGTTGGACGCAGGACTTGTAGAGGTTGGTACGCCAATGAAGGCGAAATAGCAAAGGGCTGCCAGTCTTCATACTGGTTGGCCTGGCACACTAGTGGAGCCCATGGTCAATTTCGAGACATCTATACTATCACAATTGAATAGTGCCTAAGGAGTTAAATTTGGTTCTATCTGGGATGCCATAAGCTACAACCTACAAACTTGGGGAGAATACTCTATCAAGTCTATAGAAACTGGCTTAACTATCAACCATGTAAATAGCCAGCTCCTATTTTGGTAATCTTCTGCCAATATTCCTGAAAGGGGTAATTTCAGATATCAGAATATTAATCATGATTAAAAAATGGTGACTTAACTCCCACAAGAGAAATGGCGCCTAGACCTAATAAGGGTTAAAGAAATCTCATTGATTAGCCTTACGGAAAAATAGATAGTTGGTACAGCTCAAAACAATACTAAGAAAATTTATCAGACCAAATTTGAGCCCAAAAAAACCCAAGATGAAATCTTGCTTAATCAAAATGAAGGGGCATTAAAATATCAATTGACCCTTATACTAGATGGCACACAAGGTAGTAATTTAAGATGCACCCACAAAAGGGTAAGAATCAAGAACAATACAATAATTGACCAAAGTGACACCAGGTCACATCAAATTTGGTGCATTCATCATACCTTTTCGATCAGAAAAATACTACAAAGGCATTATACAATATTGATGCATTGCCTGACAAAGAGCTTCCCATCCAAATTCAACCCTCCTTTAACTTACTAATCATTTTTCTTTATGAGGTTTATATTGATATATGTAATGTATAAAATCTTCTATTCTATACTGCAATAAAGTTATGCCGTTAATTCTATATCTTTTTTTAATACTTGGCTTCAATAAGTCCTTTCACCAAACCTACCATATAATGAATACTCTAGCTGATGAGACCTAAGCATGACTTGGCACACTCAAAAAAACTTATCTTGAGACTTAGACTGCTTTAGTATTGATTGTTTGGCTTCTCAGGCACAGCATTATCAAGCCACAAAAATTGAAGTTCAAATTTCAATGCAGGAAAGACGACTCACCAATACATGGCTGATGCTTACTTTAATAATGAGGCATATAATTTAATTTTGTTAAAACATTAATTAAGTTACAATAAGAGCTGAGAACTATGATGTCCATCACCAATTTTTGACAAACCATAATTTTAGGGATGTTAATTTATTGCCTGAAAATAAAGTATTTTGCCTTTAACCTTTTAAGGGAATACAAGGGTAAATGGCTCAAATTATTAAGTTAAATGGCCATGGTCAGGAGATATGGCGTTGAAATTGGCGCTTATGCATCGGATTTCATGTGCAAATTTTATTATTCTTAAAAAGATAAAGGACTATTAGTGATATAAACCTTATGAAACTTGCATAACACTTTTTGAAAAGAGGTAGATTTGTTTAAAATAGGAAAAGCACATTGTAGTATCTACTACTGCCAAAGGCTCTATGGCTCACTAAAGTATCCTATCTTAACACTAAATTTCTCCAACACGTAGGAAAAGGTCCCTTTATAGTGAAATCCCTTCTAGATATGCTCCTCTTTTCACTAGAGATTCTATTGGTGCAATTTTGGTTTACTAAGCATCACATTAAGTGGCAAATTAGAGGAAAATTATCTTAATAAGGCTAAGGGGAGCGAATCACTAGGGATCAAGTATTTTCATTATAGTCATGATCAACCAATTGCAATTGAGACACTGGCGGATGGCCATTTTAACAGTTTAAATCCACATAAAAATATTTTACACGGGTGTGGGAAACAATATAGAATATAAGGATAATAAAAATAGTAGTGGATATAAATTCAAAGCCATGAATCAAGGCAATCATTATTAGTGGCAACAGAAATTGCACTAGAATGGGTATGGATTTGATCCGCCTTTCTAACTACTTATAACAAAAGCCAAAGCAAAATCACAAAAAATAATTTTAATAGATCTTTAGCAACTCATTACAAAGTCAAGGGCCCATGGGTGAGGATAAGAATAATAAATGATCAACCCTTATATCTAATTATTAATTGAACTATAATGATTGTATATTAATGAACGGTTGGTCAAACCAAATGCAACATGTCCCCACTTACAAACATAAGGTAATAAAGATGCATGGCGGTTAAATGAGCTACTTAGAGCTCATGGGTGTGAGGCTGGAGTGCAGATAGTACTTCTTAAAGGAGCATGTGTGCACTTGATTGATAAAGATAGCCTTTAGTGGAGTCTTTCAGATAATATGCATCTTTAGATATCTTCTCGATGTTCTTGAAAGGTCCTTTCCAAATATGGTCTAGTTTGATAGTCCTTCCAAAGCCATGGTTATCATAATGGCACTTTAATTTTCCTACGCTGAAGGTAGATATTGTCTGGCAGTCTTTGTATCATGAGTTCTAGCTCTGACTTTCTGAGCCAGAATGTTGGAGTAGTCAGAACTTTGTGATTAAATTAAGCTCTGAGAAAGTTTATCATAGTATCTACTGTAACTCATAATTTCTTCTACAACGCATGATTATAAAAGTTAAAGTAGCGTGAAAACTTCCCATAAAGTAAGGCAAACAGGGAGTTTCCTATGGCTGAGGAATATGAAATGATTTTACAAAAAGATGACAAAAGGTAAGAAAAGGTTCCAGCTGGATGCTTTGCCCATAACTTATGTAAAATCTTAAAAAGAGTAAAGTTCACCTGTTTAATGATGCCGTTGGTCTCAGGGTATTAGGGCGTAGACAATACCCTCCTATACTATTAAATCATTAATATTAGTGATCATTTGGGACATATATTAAATATATTGTCCATTAATAGGAATTGTGGGAATCTGTGCTAATAATAACATCTTCCAAAAAAATTAGCCATAGTTGTGACTCCTAAGTCTCTGACCACTTTAGCCTCCAATCACCCGGTGAAGAGATCAATGGCTGCTATTTTATATTTTATTTTCCCAAAAGTATTGTCTAAGGGCCCTACAACGTCCATAAAAATGGTGTGCCAGGTAATATTGGGTTTAACAATTGATAGCAAGTTGACTTCTAGTAGGGAGCTTCAGCTTGGCATTTTTGGCAGCAGCTAAGAGCCTCTTGAATATCATAAGACATGGAATTCCCAACAACAATGGGATCATAATTGTTTGAGAGTTTTCTTATACTGACTGTGTCCCATCACCATATGGGTGGCAATAATCAAGTCCATCCGCTAAGTGGGTCTAGGGGGCAAAAAGGTTTTCTTGTCATTAATCTTGTAAAGTCTCCCATTCCTCATAGAAGTATTCTACACTATCTATGTCCAACGTACATCGACCTCAACAGGTTCATTCCCATATTGTGAGTGACCTTCTTGGCAAACAAACTGTCAGATGGATCATTCATCAAGGCTACAGTGAGCAGATAGGAAAAACCATCCACGTTTTGATTCTTAACGCCAAGCAAGTGTTGATTTCAAAGTCATATGGCTGAAATTTCAAAGCCTAGCAAACCAGCCATTATTTGGGTTCCTTAAGATTTTTTAACCAGCGCAGAGAGGCATGATTGGTGAGAAAATTTGAGTTTCACAGGTTTTTTAATAAAGGATATTAGTTCTTATATTTGGAGACATGTTTAACAGATAGTCCAGATTAGAGTAGATCCTTTTATTAATTCCTTTGTCATAAATGAGATGGCATCATGCCTATTGCTTTGATCAATATTCCTAAAACTAAAAATTAGAGTAAACCTTAATAAAAAATCTAAAAAACCTTGGACACCAATTTTATTCTTTTTTACTTTTGGTTTTATCATACAACTTGCCAAAAAATTTCTAAATTTGTCTCACTTTTTGGAATTTAACTGTCAACCCCTAAATGCAATGGGTCACAAAAGGTCTATATTACTATCATTAATATTGAGTTAACTTTCAATTTTATAATTAGTCTATATTAATCAGGGTTAGCTCAGATTATTAAAATAGAGTTTGTCAATGATACTAGGTAAGTCAAAAACATTATAATTCTTGAGTTCAATACAGTAATACAATAATTCTATTTAAAGTCAACTGTTTATCTTTTTAACTCAGTTAGCTAATAAAGAGAGTTTAACAAGTAATTTAGGTGTTATGACAATCTAATGAGGTATGGATATGGTTCCTGAATGTAGTAAATTTTTAGAATTTGACAACAGTTAATTAGTGCTATGACATTCTCCTAAAATTATGAGACGGTTTTTGAATATAATAAAGCATTGGAAGTTTATGACAGGTAATTCCAGTCGGCTAATAGTATAACAAGCTTGAATCTGTTTTTGAGAATTATACTCCTATCAATTGCATAACATAATTATTTGTTTATTTGAGATAGGAGTACCATGGGACCAACACAACCAATACAAAAAATAGATAGATAACAAAAGTGAGAGAAAAACTGCATAGGAGCCCTGAGTCCCCAGGATAATAGTCTAGCTGACTCCGTCCCTGTTATCAGGGATAAGGGGTATAGGACAAGGGGGTAAGACTGGATGGTCTTGGGGGTTGTCCTACTTTTGCAGAGTTGGGAATAAGCATCAACTTCCAGGAACCATGTATTATTCTATGACTGAATCTAAAGGTGCCATTTTTAAGGCGTGAATCCAAAGAACCAATATGGAGCTACGATTTTTATAACTATGGAGGCGCGCCAGTGCTTCAGCCTTTGTGGGATAGCCTTGTTAGTAGCTTCCAAAATGATGGTATGGATGGACCACAATTCTTTGGCTGCAATCAGGGCTCTGAGCAGTGGGGGAATTAGGGAGAGTCCCTCATGGCGAATGGATTGGGGCTAGGGTAGATTGTAATAGGTGCAGGAAGCTGGAACAGACAGGAAACTTCCCTATAGATTACCCTAAAGTGGGACACTTCTCTATCCTATGGACTACAGTATTATGACCCCCACAAACTGGTCAAAGGTTGGCAATAGCGTTGGATCTATCTGAAGTACAAAGGACCTTGTAAAGAACTTCCATATGTGAGCTCTAGTTTCAAAGTAGAGTAAGGGGTGGCAAGTATACTCCCACATCTTCTTTTGCTCTTGAGGGGGAGTAATGGATATTTAATGAATCTAACAAATCAATTTTTGCTAAAGTAATCTTATTCTTTAGGCAGAAGGATGCTGGAATCACAGGAACATTATTAAAAATTTGGAGATAAGATGGGTTTGCCCCTTACATAGTGTGTAGCAGGGCAATGTGTTTGAAGTTCTAACTGAAAGCTTATCCTAGGGGTTACCTTTAGATGTGGTTTGATACAATGGGACTTCTGCATTAGGATGATAGGCCAGAGAATGTGTCAAAGGGTTGGGCGAGTAGGTTTTGCCAACCCTAAGATTGTTTGAAGTTCCTTGTGCTGCTGCTGCCTAATGGAGACCATTTGGGGTAGGGTACGTTACTTAAATGATCCATTTGCTTATGGTTTGGGTGGTTTGTTGATAGTAGTCAATTAAACCATGCCACCTGAGGAACTAAGACAAATAATTTTAATCCTGATAGCTACCCGTTGGTCATCCCAAAATCATGATTGCAATATAGCCCTTAGTGAGTTGAAAAAGACAGTTAAATTGTTATGGCATGAGCTGTGTACCATACCTTCGAGAGAAACAGGTTATTTTCTAATGCTACTTACTCACAAGTCCTGTTGTAAGGCCATGGAGACTAGTTGTGCAGATTGAGATACTAGAAAAAAGTTTACTCTACATAACTGTATATACAATATCTTCCAGAGTCCAACCATACTCCTAAGTGGCAAATAGGTTGATTGGAGGAGTTGCCTGGAATGTGACACTTGGTATTCTAGCTGAAGGGTGGCGAGAATTTCCATTAAACCACTGAAGTTGGTGCTTTCTTGTAAGTCTTGGGGAGTGTCTTTTGGCTCTTGATCAAGCTACCTTTCTGTTCCCAAGTAAGAAAACACCGAAGGGATGGCAGTACCCCTCATCACCCAAGGTGATCTTGCCCACATAGTTGACGAGTGATGGGTGACAGCTCATTCACTTCAGATCCCACCCCTAATTTCCTCACTCACCTCAGCAGAACTGTTGCGGGGAATAAGTAAAATCTGTGCTGAGATTATTGAACTGAAATCAGTCAGATCCAATTCGGGTGGCAATCAGGCTGATTGCCAAAATTTGAATGGTTGTAAAAGCATGAAGAATGAAACATCAGCCAGATCGCCCAACGGTTCTGATTTGACCCCAAAATCAGCAGAAAAAATATTGGGCGCCATCACTGAGAGTTCAAAACCCTCCGATAGTAATTCAAGTGTTGCACCCAATGGGCCTCTATCAAATAATGAATGTTTAATTGACCGAGCATGGGTGGGTTGGCTGTCCTGAACCTGTTCCCAACCAAATGGTCCCATCCCTATATTGGATAGCCTTGGGGGATCCCGTCGCTCATCAGGCTAAACGCCATCATGCTAAACATCGGAAATGTAATCAACCCCTGGTCCAGATGTTGGAGGTCAAAATGACAGAGACTCAGCCTGCTGCCAAATTTTGTGATGACAGTTCCAAAAGAATAAACCCTCCCTCTACCATCCAATTTTCTAGTTAGGCTGAATTTGTGGACCCTGACCACATTTTCACTAATTGACCACTATTTAATCAGTTGCAAGGCACTGAGAAGATTGTTGGTCGATTTTTCTTACTTTCCTTTCCCAATAAAATTTTACCAAAATAAATTTTTATCTGTTATTTTTCCCCTTTTTCCACATCCCTGATGGCATTTCTCTGGTGGTCCATCGCCCCATATTTTGGGTGGACATTACCAATTCTTTTGATCACCATGGCTCCCTCTGTTGCCAATTGGATCCAGCGAGTAATCCTTACCTTGCTGTTATGCTACCACTGTGTTGTATCACACTTCTCAGCGCCATATCAAGTTGCACGGTCGGCAATGCCCCTGGCATTCCAGCTTGCCTTTTGGGTGCTCAAGCATCCTGACTGTCAGGCTGGTCTAAACTTCTTCTGCCATTTCCATGACATAATTGACCAACCATTACTTCCAGCCATTTCCACCTTGATTCTTGAATTGGGCGTCGCAGTGGTTACCCTCTCAACTATGAATGACTCTGTTCAAAACCAGATGGAAGAAATGATTTCTCCCACACTGGTACTCTCAATTTTCACCCCAGCTAAAAACCCTGACCCTGGGTTCAACATACCCACTATCTCTTCAGTCATTCCAAAGTCAGTCAAATCTCCAAATAAACAGAATTGCGCTTACTTTCTTGTCCCTATGAGAATCAGTATCAGTCCTCATCATGTATCCTTCAAAGCTCTGGTGGATACTGGAGCAGCGGGGAACTTCATGAGCGTTGAGTTGGCACAACAGTTAAAATTGGAAATGGATGTGGGCGCCTCAGTAATGGTGGCCTCTTCTGCTTACCAGTCTTCGTATAATGGTCACCATCCGTTACAATTATCAATCCACCAATATAACTTCTGCGATTAATTTCAGCCATGCCAAACCTGGTATTCCCGGTGATCTTAGGTGTTGGATGGTGGCGTCAACAACGTGTGAAGATTCACTTAAAGTCTAATACATTGTCATTTACCAATGATGATTCTGAGGGAGAGTTCCCTTTGATTGACAACCTCAAGAAAATCCAAGGAACTGGCTCTATCACCACCCTAGTCACTTCTGCGGGCATTTCGGCTGATTTTCCCAAAAATTTAATGCCATATCGCAGAATTTTTGACATGGAAAAGTGGATCGTCTGCCAAAACATACAAGGTACAATTGTGAATTTTGGACAACTGTGGAATTGGTGAACATCAACTGTCCGTTGTATCCTCACACAGCGGAGGAAGAGGCTGCTCTCAATACCTGGTTGAATGATATGTTGAAAAAAGGCTGGCTGTTCAAAGAAACATCCCCTGTCGCTTCCCCTATCATCTTTGCAAGAAAATTGGATGGATCGCTCCGCCCTTGTGTAGGTTATGGTCACCTGAACAAAATTAAAGTTAAAGACCCCTACCCATTGCCCCTGGAGCAGACAATCAGTCAGGCAATTGCCAAATCCCGGGTGTTCTTGAAACTTGACCTGGTGAATGCTTTCAATCAGATTCAAGTAATGGAAGGACAAGAATGGCTGACCACAATCTGAACAAGGCGAGGCATTTTTCAATTTCGCATAATGACCTTTGGGTTAAAAAATGCTCTCGCTACATTTCAACGAATGATTGACAATGCGTTAGGGGATCTCTCAGTTTTCCTGCGCTATTGCTTATATTGACAATATCCTAGTCCATCCCCCAACTCCCAAGCAACATGCTATCGACTTAGAAGCAGTGGTGGTTGCTTTGCATATATAGCAGGCCTGTTCCTCAAAGCTTCCAAATGAGAGTTTTAAAAGGAAGAGGTCACATTTCTTGGAAACTTGGTACTTAAAGAAGGGGTCGCTATCCCCCCAACAAATTAGATGCAATCTGAGAATGGCCAACCCCAACCACACTGAAGCAGCTTCGAAGTTTCTTGGGAACTATCATTTTTCTAAAGAAATTTTCCCCTGCACTTTCCCAGTTGGCTGCCCCGCTCCACCCTCTCACAGCAAAAAACGTACCATTTTAACGGACCCCTGAATGCCAGCAGGCGTTTGAATCAATTAAAGAAGTGTTCATGTCTCCTCCCATTTTGAAACATGCCAATCCCACCAAACCATATATCGTCACATGCGATGCTTCATCATTAGCTGTGGGCGCAGTGCTGCTTCAGGACCACGATGGTCTTGAACATCCGGTCGCTTATTTCTCCCAAAAATTCACTGCTACAGAGCAGTCCTGGGCCATCTATGACAAGGAACTGGCCGCTGTTGCATGGGCATTAACTCATTGGCGGTACCTGTTGCAAGGTACTCATCATGAGTTAACAGTTTGCATAGATCACCAAGATCTTTTGTATTTTTGCAAACCCCAAAAATTGGCACACCGGCAAGCCCAAACCTATTGGGACCTGTGCAGTTTTAATTTCAAATATGAATTCATCAAGGGTACACTAAATGTCCTTCCCAATTTCCTAAGCCATAGTCCCGCTCACTGCCCCTCGGAGCCTGAGGAAGAGGATCTCATTACTGTGATCCCTGCCACTCAAATCCTATTGATTGCTCCTCCATTGTTTCCTCTGCCGCGTTGTCAGCCGACGATCCATTATTGGCCCAGGTGCTAGCTGGTCAAACGGCCTGTCCTGAGGGCGTGGAGTTGATTGAACACTTGACTCACTTGAGCCCCAAACACTCCCTATATTCTTTAGAAGAAGGTCTCATCTACTTTTGTTCTCATGTTTGGGTACCTCCCTCCTTCCACCTGAACGTATTCTGTGCACACCATGATCTCTCGCAGTCGGACACCCCAGTAACAAAAAATGCATTGACCTGATCAAGCAAACCTTTAATTGGGCAGGACTGACCAAAGAGGTTCCGACTTGGATCGCCGATTGTGTTACTTGTGCTAGGGCCAAGTTGGATCAGTCAGGAAAAAATGGCCTCCTGCACCCTTTACAACAGGCGGAAGGTCCATGGACCTCGGTGTCCATTGATTTCATTGTTGAACTCCCCTGCTCCAATGGTTTCACAGTGGTAATGGTGGTGGTAGATCACTTTACCAAATTTTCCCTGTTCATTCCTTGTACTTCTGTGATCATGTCAGAAGAAACAGCGTGTCTATTTGTTTGCCACGTGTTTTTGATGTTTGACCTTCCCCAGGAAATTGTTAGTGACAGGGGTACCCAGTTTACCACCCCGTTTTGGAGCGAACTCTTGTTGATCCTTAAAATAACCCCCTGTCACTCCATGGCGTATCATCCCCAGTCTGACAGCCAGACCAAGCGGGTTAATCAAGTTCTCAAACAGTACCTGCATTGTTATGTGGTAGCAGCGCAAGATACCTCGGCCAATGACCTGCCTCTTGCCCAATTCACATATAATAATGGGACTCACGCTTCCACGGGTTTCTCACCATATGAATCAATGTTGGGTTATAACCCATCATTTTCAGTCGGGGCATGCTTGCAACCAGAAGTGCAAGCTGCCACAGATCATGCTGGCCATATTCGATCAACCCAAGCTTTAGTGCGGGAACACCTTACTAAAGCCATTGATGACTACAAGTGATTCATAGATTGCAAGCATCTTCCAGGTCATAACTTTAAGGTGGGATCTTATGTCATGCTTGATACCTGCCATTTGCAAATCCAAACCCCTTCCCGCAAATTCGCCAGCAAGCGTTCAGGTCCTCACTTAGTAGAGGAGGTATTGGTTAATAGGGCATTTCAATTGAAGCTTCCCACGCATTGGAAGCAACACCCAGTTTTCCATGTATCCCAGCTGTCACCCTTCAAGGGTGTGATTCCCACGGACCCAGAACCAATCATCAACAACAACGAGGAGGAAGCAAAGTGGAGGCCATCCTGGCATCTCGGAAGTCACGATGATCAGTCTAATACCTTGTGGCCTGGAAAGGATATCCAGCTTATGAAAACAGTTGGGTCAAGGCGCGCGATTACATGAATTGTATGGACCAGGTTGATGCTTTCCACACATCCCATCCTGAGGCTCCCCGCCTGCCGCAGAAGGCCATGACAATTATGGCTATCAAGTTACCCAAAGCGCATAAGAACATGGCTCTGGTGCAGTTTCCGGTGGGGGGACCATCCCTTTGGGAAAAGGAAAGGGTAATGTAAGTCTCGGGGAGTGTCCTTTGGCTCTTGATCAAGCTATCTTTCCATTCTCAAGTAAGAAAACAGCAAAGAGGATGGCAGTACCCCTCATCACCCAAGGTGATCTCGCCCACATAGTTGACGAGCGATGGGTGACAGCTTGTCCACTTCAGATCCCACCCCCAATTTCCTCACTCACCTCGGCAGAACTGTTTCAGGGAATCAGTAAAATCTGTGCCAAGAATATTGAACTAAAATCAGTTAGATCCAATTTGGGTGGCAATCGGGCTGATGGCCAAAATTCAAATGGTTGTAAAAGCATGAAGAATGAAACATTGGCCGGATTTCCCAACGGTTCTGATTTGACCCCAAAATCAGCAGAACAAATATTGGGCGCCATCGCTGAGAGTTTGAAACCCTCCAATAGTAATTCAGGCATTGCGCCCGATGGGCCTCTATCAACTGAACGAATGTTTAATTGACCGAGCATGGGTGGGTTGGCTGTCCTGAACCTGTTCCCAACCAAATGGTCCCATCCCTATATTGGATAGCCTTGGGGGATCCCGTCGCTCATCAGGCTAAACGCCATCGTGCTAACCATCAGAAACATAATCAACCCCTGGTCCAGATGTTGGAGGTCAAAATGACAGAGACTCAGCCTGCTGCCAAATTTTGTGATGACAGTTCCAAAAGAATAAACCCTCCCTCTACCATCCAATTTTCCGTTTAGACTGAATTTGTGGACCCTGACCACATTTTCACCAATTGATCACTATTTAATCAGTTGCAAGGCACTAAGAAGATTGTTGGTTAATTTTTCTTACTTTCCTTTCCCATTAAAATTTTACTAAAAGAAATTTTTATCTGTTATTTTTCCCCTTTTTCCACATCCCTGATGGCATTTCTCTGGTGGTCCATCGCCCCATATTTTGGGTGGACATTACCAATTCTTTTGGTCACCATGGCTCCCTCTGTTGCCAATTGGATCCAGCGAGTAATCCTTACCTTGCTGTTATGCTACCACTGTGTTGTATCACACTTCTCAGCGCCATATCAAGTTGCACGGTCAGCAATGCCCCTGGCATTCCAGCTTGCCTTTTGGGTGCTCAAGCATCCTGACTGGCAGGCTGGTCTAAACTTCTTCTGCCGTTTCCATGACATTTCTAAGGAGTATGACTTCAGTCTTGTGGCGATTGATCTTGGAGTTGCTTACTTGTTCATATTGAGTGAAGATCTGCTCTAGGGAGTGAGCGTCTGATGGATTAGAAATACACGCCACACAATTATCAGCAAATGGCAATACTTTGAGAGGATTCTGACCTGGAGAGGTAGCGCCATTTGGGATCTGATCTATGATGTGCAGAACTGCATCCAGTTCAAAGTATACAACAAAGGGTTATAGGGTCACCTGTTATAAAAAGTCTTGTGGGATAATGAGGCCATTACCAACCCTTGTCACTGTATAGCCTTGGTAGCTGACTCTTTTGAAAACATCATGTTGCGCTTGGTGCTTAGGCATCAAAGAACACTGCACAGGTAAGAACTTCTATATATAAAATTAGAGAACATTTAAGATAGTAACCCTACTATAAATAATGAGAATTTTATTTTAAAAAACTTTACTCAATAGCCCAAATCAGCTGGTCCAGATAAAAAATCCTATAAGTTTTCCATCTCTATCACAATTAACTTACACAGTAGATTACCAGGCAGCGCATAGTTATTATGGAAAATGGTAGACGTCATCAGCTTATATTTTTAGGGATAAACCCTTTGATGATTATTTTACATCAGCGGGGTAAGGGAGAGAGATAATAATACAAACTAAAAAGGGATTTGATTTATGTTTCCATAAAACCTCATGATAGCAATTGAATCAGATGATATTGTCAGTGGGGAGGTAATTAAAAACCTTGGCAGCTATCCTACTACATATAAAAACATAGCGCTGACATGACATTCCACCAAAACTTAATTTGGTGAATTGATACTGACGCCAAGATAATCTTCTGTAACTTAATTCAACCGATTGATCTCAGCATCAAGGCCCTAGGAATAAAAACCTTTGTCTAAGACACAGAGTTAACTAATTTAAAATAATGAATATTTGGTCAGAACAATTTTCAAAACATAACCCAGTTAATAAAATGAGGAGGAAGGCGGAAAGTTTCAAGGGAGCCCTAAAATATTTCCAATGCACATAGTCATATGCCTTTTGTTGATCCAGGAAGATTAGGGTACCATCTGACCTGGACTGACATATATTGGCAACTGTCAAGAGAGTATCTATAGCTCTCAAGTTCCCATCATAAGGGTGCATGGAGTACAGGACAAATGCAAAGGAACTAGTTATTAAGGTTAAAATAAAGGTAGTTCAGCAGAGGGAGCTGGAGCTAAGTTGACATTGGGCGAGGGTGTTTAACATGGTAAAAATAACAATAGATCGAGCAGTCAGCAAAACTTGGCTGTGCCCTAAAGGGAAGTTCATAACTGAGTTTTGTACAAGGCTAGAGTGCACGGTGACATGTTTGGAGGGAACCCGGTAGGCCCCATGGTGTACCTGAAGCTGTAATAAGTCTAAAAGAAATAAATTGGCAAACACATCATAAGACCTCCTTAAAGAGGTCCGCGCACAGGTTTACCTAAGTCAAATTATGGAAAAAGCGTAAAATGACTAGGGGTTTATTGAAGGGAAGATGAACAATGAGAAACGTTAGTCTTGAGTAAACATACTTCAGCCAACTCAGAGAAATCATTGATCAGAGAAAGTGGTACTAAGCCTTGGTGCACCAATAAGTGCATGCTTCCATCTGGCAGGGTAACATACTCTGAAACTGACCTTACTCAAGTGATCAAGTGAAGTTGAACCTGAGTCAAGCTTGCAACATTATAAATATAATGGGTTTCAAACCCCTTTTCACCAATTAACTGTATTGAGCTGTCATACTTAAATAAAAAAATCATCCATATTAGCATGAGGGCTGAAACAAGGGGCAGGGCGTTAGGCACCTCACTTGTACCAACCTGGGCATACCTAGCCTGTATTCAGCGTTAATCAAAGGTGGGATTAAGGTCAAGAAGGTCCTGTAATTTGACCCTTTGGACCTCCTGCCTCCCAGATTTGTCCTTGCTGTTGGTGCCCTCAATAAGGTCATGTAAACATGTCATTACCCTCTCCTCTTTTTTGGGTTCCACACCCCCCTCCAGGGGCATTCGCCAAGAAAAAGTTTTTGTGGGTAGGGGCCAACTTCATGGAAGCAACGGCTTGATTGAACTTCGATCCTGTAGCCTCAGGAAAATGCTCATGGAATGCTACAATTAGATCTTGGGCATGGGCGCAGTCACACGCTGGGACCCAACTGTTCTCCGCTGCTTCGAATCCCTTCAAGGATACAAGTTACTAGAGTATTCTTCTTATCTGATGAGAGGCTACAATCTCCTCCAATTCCCACTCTGGCGCACCATCCATGAGATAAACCTTGGGAGTCTCTGGAGGGGGGCCCTCAAACAACGTGAGCTTGCTTTCATGGAATACTGAAAAGAGTCGAAATGAGGGGGAGATCCAACCAATATTAGGCGTGGCCCACATTTTGACAACGCGGTACAGCCCAATCCTCTTTAGTCCTAGTTTTTTTGCATGGTTGCTTGATTAGGATGCTTTTAGAATCCAGCATCACGAGATCTCCTTACTTATACGCTAGTAAAACTTGTCTCTTATCATCAGCGTTCTCTCTGTAAGCCTGCATGGCTGCATCTAAATTTGTACTCACCCCTGGTGTACTTCCTTGATCATTTTTTAAAGTCCACCACCGCTTCCACCTTGAATCCACAACTGGGCGCCATGTTGAAGGTAGGATTAAACCATATTTAGTGAAGAAGAAGGAACAATTGATGTATGTATGTTGAGTGTTGTTATAACTAAATTGGGCTATGGGGAGATGGGAAACCAATTATAAATGATCTGCAGCGGTGTAACACCACAGTAACTGTTTTAAGCACTGGTTCACTCATTCATTCTTCCCAGATGATTAAGGGTGATAGGCAGTTGAACGGCAGGGGCGAATCTGATGAGTCTTACACAACTATTCCCAAATTATGGAGGTAAACTGGGGTCCCCAATCACTAATTATTCCTTGAGGGACTCCATGAATAGCGAATACATGAGTAACAAAGAGCCTAACAATCTCAACTGCGGTGACTGTGGTTCTGCAAGGGATAAAGTGGGCAAACTTCATAAAACAGTCCACCACCACCATAATAGCATTATAGCTATCAGATACAGGCAATTCCACAATAAAGTCCACCAATAAGGAAGTCCAAGGCCCATCAGCCTTTTGAAATGGTACCAACAACCCCGCTAGAGGCTGGCAGTTCAGTTTCATTTAGTTGCAGACTAGACACTCTTTACAATACCTGCCTACCTGAGTAGCTAACCCCTTCCAATTGTAAGTGCGGCGAATTAACTCTAAAGTCTTCACCTTCCCAGGATGGCAACGGTGGTTCCGTCATGATGGTCATGGATGATTTTCAGGAGAAGTAGTCCAGCAGAAACCCATAGGCGCCCATGAAGCCACAACAATTCATTCTTTACGTATTAACCTCTGGTGATGTCCTCCTGATTTAAATGCGCTCTTGGCAAGGACCATAGTATACAGCCAACAAAGGCTGAGAAATTGACTACCTTTCTGAACATACCATATTTCTCCGCATTTTCCAGAGGAGTGAGCGCTGGCACATTGGCCAATTGAAAGGGAAGTTGTGATACAACCTACCTGGTGATCATCAAGTGGGTATTATTCACTTTAACCTCCTTAGAATTATGAGATAATGCAAGGTTGCAGCTCAAAGCATCCTCCAAACCATTCTCCTTGCCCTTAGTAAGCTAATAAGAAAACTTAAATTGGGAAAGGGTCTCATGCCAGCAGGTTTGCCGTGGGTTTAAGACATGAGGTGCGCAGTAGTACAGTAAGGCACAGTGATCTGTACATATGTGGAAGGGTTGGGATGAGCCATGCAAGTGATGATGCCAACAGGTCAGCGCTTCAATCACTATTAATAACTCTTTATCATATATGGCGTAGTTTAACTCTGTTAGAGACATTTTCATAGAAAAATATTCCACCGGATGCTCTATTCCATCTTCAACTACTTGTAATAGAGCTTCCACTATGGAAAAAGGGAGGCATCTGAAGCAACAATGAACTCTTTATTGGGGTCAACATGGCGAAGAACAGACGTGGACAGCAAATTACACTTTATGTCTTGGAAGGCATCCTGAAAAATTGGGGACCACTGGAGTACTTTTGCCCCAATCGCCTTATACAAAAGCGCTGAAACTCCATAAAGGTTCAGTGTGAACTTCTTAAGGAATGTACACGTCCCCAAAAAGCTCTTCAATTCCTTAACTGAAGTTGGAGTGGGCCACACATGAATCACCTTCTCTTTGTCTGGAATTATAATGTACCCTTGGTCAAACACGAGTTGCCCAGGAAGGTGACCTGGGACTTAAAGAATTCGCACTTACCTATTTTAAGGTGAGGTCAGCTGCCCTCAAACGCTCCATCGCCTGCCAAAGGTGCACTGCATGGGACTCATTGATCAGGTGAATTTACAAAATATCATCATGTAAGCTACCGATCATACCCCAGCAGGTCCCCCAAAGCTGCATCAATACGATGTTGAAAGGTAGCAAGGACATTTTTAAGCCTAAAGGGTATAACCCAGAATTGTAAAAATCCCTTTTCTGGTATGGAATGCGGTCAGCCACTTCTGGACCTACTTGATCCAGATCTGATTGAACACATTTAAACAATCCAACTTGGAAAGACTCTCGCCTTCTCTACATAGCGTGCAATCTGTGAGTCCAGTGGGATGGGATGTAAGTCTGGTACTGTGACGTTGTTGAGATTCCCATAATCTAAGCATGGATGTAAGGTACCGTCGGCCTTCTCTACAAAAGGAAGTGGGAACACAAAGGGGAGGTTCACTGAAAAATTGCGCCTTTGGCTAAATGCTCTTTAACCCACACATCTAATACTGCTTCCTCCCGTACAGTCAATGGATAAGATGAGGAAGATATATGCACCAGATCAATGTTGATCTTGAACTTGCAATCAAACTCTGAATGTTCTGGCAGTACATTGGCTGAAGCCGCATCAAACGAAGATTTTAACCCCTCCAAACAGGAAGGTAGGGAAACTCCAAAGAGGGCTTCAGCAACGGAGCAAGGCTAAGGCTGTGAACATTGAGCTTGTGGGGTAAATCGCCCAGAAAGTTGGCTTCAGTCAAAGGGATAACTAACTTGTGACCATTCTTTAAAGTTAAGGATAGGGTATATTCTTTCAAGTTGGTTCTGACGTCAAACTTTCGCCACCACTATACACCCAAAGTGATGGGGTACAAGAGGATTTTGATATTTGAGAGTGGTCAGACAAATGATATTTGCCAACTTGATAATCCACTACCCCCATAATTTTCAGCGTGGGAATACCTTGGGAAGCCCCTCCTCTAGCCATACCACCTGGAAAGTAACTCAACTCATGGTAGTCATCTAGGTCTTGGTCAATAAAACTCTCAGAGGCTCCTGTATCCACTATAATAATAGTGCTGATTTTTTCTAAAAGGGATGAAAGGGTATCAGTCAATAAAAAATAACCTGAAAAATATTTATTAATAACAGAAAACGCCAACACTTCACCACCAAACTATTCTTCATGGTTGTAGAATCTCAGCAATTCCGGATGTACCCTCTGAAAGGTATTTTACACAGGGTTTCAGCCATTGAACAATTAGAACGGATGATATTACAATCACCCGTTTCTCAATACCCTTGTACACAATTAATATATAACGAGATGTGAGCAATTTCCCCCAAACACTTCTTTTTATTTTAATATAGTAAATCGGCAGATCTTTCTCTATTCCGCTCTCTTTCCTCCTCCTTTTCTTCTTTTCTATCCTCCTAAAAAACCTCTTCCTCTAGTCTTCTTGTTTAACTGATATCCCAGTGACCTCAGTTGGTACCAACCTTTTGTTTAGTTATTTGTTTCGCCGTCTTCTCATTGGTTTCAGCTTGTTGTTCTTCAATTCTTTATCTCCCTGATTTAAGGCAATCCAATTTATCAGCTGTCAAACGTTGACATCGCCCTATCGCCTTATTTTGAAGGCAATTTAATATGACCCATTATAACCCATTATCGCCTCATCCAAAGGCCATCAATTACTTATAGCACTTAAACATCCTCAGCGGATTCTGTCCATTGAACCTTTGGCGGAATTCCTCCAATGATTCGCTAGGTCATAATAGTGGCTTGTCATCCAGTCATATAGATTCACAATATTACCCCCCCTTTGACTGGACGATAAGATGTACATCTCTTTTTCCTTCAATGCCATGTGAACCATTCCGCGCCAACATCAGCGAGTCTGTGAGTTCACTTTTTTCTACCATCTGTGAAATAGTGCAGAGTTACCCAATCCAGGTCACATCCCCCTTCCCTGGTTCCCTTTTCTCCAGCTGATGAGGATGAGGCTGACTTTAGCCTCACAGTGGTGCTAACCCAGGAAGAAATTCTTCCCAAATTTGTTGGCCATTTGGCTTCCTGGCGCACCCCCTTCAGGACATAGTGTAAGTCCTGGGGAACATCCCCTGGCTGTTGATTGGGCTATCTTACCATTCCCGAGTAAAAAGACACCAAAGAGGATGGCGGTACCTCTCGTTACTCAGGGCAATCTCGCTCACATAGTAGACAAGTGATGGGTAGCAGCTCTTCCACTTTGGATCCCACCCCCAGTACCCACACTCACCTTGGCAGAACTGTTATGGGGAATTAGCAAAATCTGCGCAAAAATTGTCAAATTGAAATTGGCTGGATCTAATTCAAGTGGCAATCTGGCTGATGCCCAAATCTCAAATGGCCGGGAAGGCATGAAGACTGAGGTATTGGCTGGAACGCCCGATGGTTCCAATTTGACCAATATGCTGATTGAACAAAGCACCCTTCTACCAAAGTTGTCGAGGATCATCCTTGACAATCAGGCTATAGTGTTGGGTGCCACCGACGAGGTTTTGAAGTCCCCAGTTGGTAATTCAGGCATTGCGGCCAATGTGATGCCACTGACCAAACAAATGGCCCAGCAACTGAGCGCGGGCAGGTTGGGCGTCCCAAACCCATTCCCAACCAAATGGACCCGCCCCTATGTGGGGTGGCCTTGGGGGATTCCTATCGCTCGTTGGGCCAAACGCCATCATGCCAACTGTCAGAAATGTAACTGAGCCTTGGTTCAGACATTTGAGGTTGAATCAACAGCGACTCATCCCATCACCAAATTTTGTGATGTCAGTTCTTTAGGAACAAACCCGCCCATTACCAAACAATTCGCCGGTTAAGTCATTATTGTGGGACCCAATCCCAGCTTGTCACTACCCCAATCAACCACTATTTAATCAGTTGCATAGCACTGAGAAAATTGTTGGTCGATTTTCTTACTTTTCCTTCAAATAAAACTTTGCCAAAAAACCAAACAATTTTTATTATCTCTTCTGACCGCATCCCTGATGGCGTTTCCCCGGTAGCCCATTGGTCCATATACTGGATGGGCTCTAAAAGTACTCTTGGTCAATATGGCCCCCTCTATCATTGATTGGGTTCAGTGAGTCCAATATTTCTGGCTCTACAACCCCATTATCACTAACTTCCGGCAGCAATACATGGAGATCTTATGGCCATATGTCCACCAATTGCAAGAGAGAATCCATCTCCTTGCGGCCCCAGTTGAAATGGCCCCATATGCTGAGGACCTCATCAAGACTATCTCAGTTATCCCACCCCTGCAGCAAGACCTCCTGGGTTGGGATTGGGTTCAGTGTGGTTCGTCATCAGGATCATACTTACCATTGTGCTGTACCAACAATTCATTGTTTCCCAATGCCCAGCTCCATATCAAGTCATTTGGTCAGCAATGCCTCTGGCATTCTGGCTTGCTTTTTGGGTGCTTATGCATCCCAACTGGTAGGCCAGTCTAAACTTCTTCTGCCGTTTCCATGACATAATTGACCAACTATTATTTCCAGCCACTTTCGCCTTGTTCTTTGAATCGGGCGCCGCAGTTGTTACTCTTTACTAAATGAATGTGCAAGCAGTAGTTTGATGTTTGTTGTTTGTTTGGTCACTTTCTGACTTTGGGAGAAGTATCTGCTCTACCTTGGGAAATCTTCTTCAAGCCACCCTGCGAAGATTGCGTCTCCTCCTCCTTCCTTTAGCCCGGAGAGAAGATTGAGTGTCCCCTCCCAGGAGATCATCAATCAAGTTCTTGACGCACTCGCCAAAGTGCAAATGCATACAGCATTTGCACTTAATAACGCTTCTGCATTATCTCATGACCAAAAAGGGCTCGCGTTGTTAGATGCTGTGGATGGGGATGCCCACCATTGGGTGAGAGGTCTTTTGCTTTTCCTCACAAGAAGGAGACTCACCCCCACTGATGTCTGTTGTGTTATCCCTGAAACCCCCTGTGTCCCAATCAGACCACTTTTTCATACTGATCTATGCCACAGCCAAAGTCTCTAGCTTGGTTTCTTTGATTTCTACCTTTCATGAACTGGCCCCCGCATCAGACCCATCTATTGATATTCTTCAGGCAGTCTTTAGATCAGGCTTGGATTCAGGTTCCGCTCATCATGAGGTCTGGTCTACCATCCAAGGATCAGTAGATCAAATATTTGCCTCCGCAACCACCATTAACGTCTTACCCCAACATTTTACCCATTATCAGAAGGCGAATTTCTTATTTGGATTACCCGAAGTAGATGAAGATGACGCGCCTATCTCCAAATTAGTGGTAGACTTGGGTACCAATCTTGCTGTAACCCCTGAGTCCGAGTTGGCAGGTACAGAGTTAACTTTTATTGATTCTGTTCAAGCCCAGATGGAGGAAGTCGTTTCCCCCACCCTTGTACTTCCAATTTTCGCTTTAGCGAAGGATACTGACCTTACCCCCAATATGCCCGTTATTTCTTCAGTTGCAAATTTGTCAGTCAAATCTTCCAATAAACAAAACTTTGCTTATTTCCTTATGGCTATGAAGATCAGTGTCAGCTCGCATCATGTCTCCTTTGAAGCTCTGGTGGATACCGGAGCTGCGGGAATTTCATGAGTGTTGAGTTGACACAACAATTAAAACTGGAAATGAATGCGAGCTCCTCAGTATTGGTGGCCTCATCTGCTTATCAGTCCTTGTATGTCATTCGCCGACCTGTACCCTTTTCAATCCACCAGTTCAGCTTCTGCAATTGTTTCTTGGCTATGCCAAACTTGGTATTTCTGGTGATCTTAGGTGTTGGGTGGTGGCGCTGACAATATGCGAGGATTCATTTAGAGTCTAATACGTTGTCATTTACCAATGATCATTCAGAATGAGAATTCCTTTGATTGACACCCTCAAAAAGATACAAGGAACCAGCTCTATCACTACCCTGGTCACTTCTGCAGGTTTTCTGGCTGATTTCCCCAAAAACTTAATGCGCTATCAGAGAATCTTCATATGGAAAAGGCAGATCGCCTTCCTAAACACACCAGGTGCAATTGTGGGTTTTGAACATCGTGGAGTTGGTGAACTTCAAATGTCCGTTGTATCTCCATACAGCGGAGGAAGAAGTTGCACTCAATACCTGGTTGGACGATATGTTGAAAAAAGGTTGGTTGTTATAAAAGACCTCATCCATCACCTCCCTCATCATCTTCGCATGAAAAGTGGATGGTTCTCTCTATCCCTGCATGGATTATGGCCATTTGAATAAAATAACAGTTACTGTTTCCTACCCATTGCCTCTGGAGCAGACAATCATCCAGGCAATCGCCAAATACCATGTGTTCTTTAAGCTGGATCTGGTGAACACCTTCAACAAATTCGGGTAATAGAAGGGCAGGAATGGTTAACCACGATCTGGACAAAGTGAGGCATTTTTCAATTTCGTGTAAAGCCCTTTGGGCTGAAGAATGTTCCGCTATGTTTCAACGGATGATTGACAATGTACTGGGTGACCTCTGGTTTACCTGAGCAATTGCATACATTAATGATATACTGGTTCACTCCCCAACTCCTGAACAAAATGCTACAGACTTGGAAGTGGTGGTGGTCGCCTTGCATAAGGCAAGTATGTTCCTCAAACCTTCCAAGTGTGAGTTTTATAAGGAGGAGGTTACTTTCCTTGGGAACCTGGTTCTCAAAGATGGATATGCAATCCCTCCCAACAAGTTAGATGTGATCTGATAATGACTAACTCCAACTATGCAGAAACAACCTTAGAGTTTCTTGGGAACCATCATATTCTTAAAAAATTTCCCCAGCACTTTCCCAGTTGGTTGCACCGCCCACCCCCTTACTGGGAAAATGAACCGTTTTGTTGGATGCCCAAATGCCAGCAGGCATTTGAATCGATCAAGGAGGTGTTTGTGTCTCCGCTCATTTGAAACATGCTGATCCCACCAAACTGTATATTGTTGCATGCGATGCCTCATTGGTAGCAGTGGGAGCGGTGTTGCTTCAAGAGATTGATGGACTTGAACATCCAGTCGCTTACTTTTCCTGGAAGTTCACAGCCACAGAGCAGCCTTGGGCCATTTATGACAAGGAATTTGCAGCTGTTGCATGGGCATTAACAAATTGGCGGTATCTGTTGCAGGTGCTCACCATGAATTAACAGTACACACGGATCACCAGACCCTTTTGTATTTTTGCAAACCCCAAAAATTGGCACATCGGCAGGCCCATACCTATTGGGACCTGTGCAGCTTTAGCTTTAGATATGAATTTGTTAAAGGTGTGCTCAATGTACTTCCTGATTTCCTAAGCCGCAGTCCCACCCACTGTCCCTTTGAACCAGAGGAAGTGGATCTTGTTACTGTGATTCCTGCCACTCAGATCCTATCAATCGTTCCCCCCATTGTTTCCTCCACCACTTTGGCTCCCGACACCCCACTAGTGGCTCAGGTTTTAGCCAGTCAATTGGCCTGCCCTGAGGGCGTGGAGTTGGTCAAGCAGTTGGTTCACTGAGTCACAAACACTCCCTATACTCCTTAGAAGAAGGGTCTCATTTACTTCCATTCTTGCATTTGGGTTCCCCCTCCTTCCGATCAAAGGTATTCCACACACATCATGATCCCCCCATGGTTGGACATCCCAGTAACAAGAAATGCATCGGTTTGATCAAGCAAACCTTTAATTGGGAGGGTATGACAAAAAAGGTCCTGGCTTGGATTGCCAATTGTGTTACTTGCACTAGGGCCAAGTCAGATTACTCCAGAAAAAAATGGCCTCCTGCACCCCTTACAGCAGGCGGAGGGCCCATGGACCTTGGTGTCTATGGACTTTATCGTTGAACTCCCCTGTCTTAACAGGTTCACAGCGGTGATGGTAGTGGTGGATTTTTCACGAAATTTTCCCTTTTTATACCTTGTACTTCCACAATTACGTCAGAAGAAACTGCCCATCTTTTTATACACCATGTGTTTTCAATGTTCGGTCTTCCCCAGGAGATCATCAGTGACCGGGGTTCACAGTTTAACGCGCAGTTTTGGTTTGAACTCCTATTGATCCTGAAAATATCCCCCGCCAGTACACAGCGTATCACCCTCAGTCTGACGGTTAGACTGAGCTGGTCAATCAAGTCCTCGAATAGTACCTGCATTGCTATGCTGCAGCAGCACAGGATACTTGGGCTGGTGACTTGCCCCTCGCTCAATTCACTTACAATAATGGGACCCATGTGTCCACAGGGTTTTCCCCCGTGTGAAGCATCGTTGGGTCATAATCCTTCATCTTTGGTTGGGCTGTGCTTGCAGCCTGAGGTTCAAGATGCCACGGACCATGCTGCCCACATCATATTGTCTCAAGCTTTAGTGTGGGAACACCTTACCAAAGCCATCAATGACTACAAGCAGTTTGCAGATCATAAGCATCTTCTGGGTCATGATTTTATGGTGAGTTCCTATGTTATGCTCAATATCAGCCATTTGAGAATTCAAACCATGTCCTGTAAGTTCGCCAGTAAACGCTCAGGTCCCCACTTAGTGGAGGAGGTATTGGGTAACGGGGGTTCCAACTGAAGCTTACTGCGCATTGGAAGCAGCACCCTTTTTTCCATATTTCCCAGCTGTCGCCCTTCAGGGTGCAATTCCCACAGAACCAGAACTGATCATTGTCGAGAATGAGGAAGAAGCCGAGGTAGAGGCTATCCTGGCATCTCAGAAGTCGCGACGTTCCATACAATATCTAGTGGCCTGGACAGGGTATCCAGCCTATGAAAATAGTCAGGTCAGGGCGCGCGAATGCACGAATTGTGGACTTAGTTGAGGTATTCCATATATCCCACCCCGAGGCTCCTCGCCCCCCCAGAAAGTTGTGACAATTATGGCTATCAAGTTACCCAAGGCACACAAGAATGTGGCTCTGGTGAAGTTTCCCGGTGGGGGTGCCCTTCCTTTGGAAAAAGGAAAGGGTAATGTAAGTCCTGTGGAACGTCCCCTGGCTGTTGATCGGGCCATTTTTCCATTCCCGAGTAAAAGACATCAAAGAGGATGGAGGTACCTCTCATTACTCTGGGAGATCTCGCTCACATAGTAGACAAGCGATAGGTAACAGCTCTTCTGCTTTGTATCCCACCCCCAGTACCCACACTCACCTTGGCAGAACTGTTATGGGGAATTAGCAAAATCTGCGCCAAAATTGTCAAATTGAAATTAGCCAGATCTAATTCAAGTGGCAATCTGGCTGATGCCCAAATCTCAAATGGCCGGGAAGGCATGAAGACTGAGGTATTGGCTGGAACGCCAGATGGTTCCAATTTGACCAATATGCTGATTAATTAAGCACCCTTCTACTAAAGTTGTTGAGGATCATCCTTGACAATCAGGCTATAGCATCAGGTGCCACCGACGAGGTTTTGAAGTCCCCAGTTGGTAATTCAGGCATTGCGGCCAATGTGATGCCACTGACCAAACAAATGGCCCAGCAACTGAGCGCGGGCAGGTTGGGCGTCCCAAACCCATTCCCAACCAAATGGACCCGCCCCTATGTGGGGTGGCCTTGGGGGATTCCTATCGCTCGTTGGGCCAAACGCCATCATGCCAATTGTCAGAAATGTAACTGAGCCTTGGTTCAGACATTTGAGGTTGAATCAACAGCGACTCATCCCATCACCAAATTTTGTGATGTCAGTTCTTTAGGAACAAACCCGCCCATTACCAAACAATTCGCCGGTTAAGTCATTATTGTGGGACCCAATCCCAGCTTGTCACTACCAATCAACCACTATTTAATCAGTTGCATAGCACTGAGAAAATTGTTGGTCGATTTTCTTACTTTTCCTTCAAATAAAACTTTGCCAAAAAACCAAACAATTTTTATTATCTCTTCTGACCGCATCCCTGATGGCGTTTCCCTGGTAGCCCATTGGTCCGTATACTGGATGGGCTCTAACAGTACTCTTGGTCAATATGGCCCCCTCTATCATTGATTGGGTTCAGTGAGTCCCATATTTTTTGGCTCTACAACCCCATTATCACTAACTTCCGGCAGCAATACATGGAGATCTTATGGCCATATGTCCACCAATTGCAAGAGAGAATCCATCTCCTTACTGCCCCAGTTGAAATGGCCCCATATGCTGAGGACCTCATCAAGACTATCTCAGTTATCCCACCCCCTGCAGCAAGACCTCCTGGGTTGGGATTGGGTTCAGTGTGGTTCGTCATCAGGATCATACTTACCATTGTGCTGCACCAACAATTCATTGTTTCCCAATGCCCAGCTCCATATCAAGTCATTTGGTCAGCAATGCCTCTGGCATTCTGGCTTGCTTTTTGGGTGCTTATACATCCCGACTGGCAGGCCAGTCTAAACTTCTTCTGCCATTTCCATGACACATAGTGGCCCAGCTACGCTGGAGAGGGGAGCGAACCCAAGGGCCTTCATATAACAAAATGGCCCATCTCCTAGAAACCAGCTTTAGTCGCCTAGTGCTTCCATCTACTGCTGAGCCCCATCCCATGGCTCTATCTGTTTAGCGGATGCTGTGCTTTGTGCAGTGGTTAATAGCCTGCTGGTCAGAGTTCTTTCCCCGCGCTCCTACCCACTTCCAGTCCTTGGGGGTAAACTTCTGCAACAACAAATTAGCGCGCCTTTTCTCTGGGGTCACCGCAGCATTCACTGCCCTCAGCACTGATGATCCATCGCAGTACCTGCACATCATGGCGCTCTTAGGTAAATTTATTTAACATCCCTCAACTGCTTTAGGTTCAGGATTAGAGCAGCACCGGACAGCCCTCAAAAGGGCCCAGCTAGCGGCATTCACTGCAACCGCTCCTTTTCCAATAGCATATCCAAGCATGAAGGACTTCTTTGTAGATTGCCTGGCACTAGGCGCAGCCTTCTCCCCTCAAGCCGGAACCCACCTGCTTACTCACCAGCCCTTACAGCTCCAGCCCCCTCTCTGTTGGTGTACTCGTTGATTTCCTGGGATCATCAATGCATGTGGTTGTAATCTTTGCTCCTCATGGGGAAAAACAGTTTTGACTTGATCAAATAGCCGATCTCTCACCACCACGCCTGTTACCCTGAAATTCCAGTCCATCATCCTCTTATAGTCCCTTCGCACCATCCTCCCCTCTTCAGACTAGTGCAGTGGCCCCAAAGTGGACGTTAGCCCCCTCGCTCTCACCTCAGCAGCCTACGCCTCCACCCCCAACTCCAGACGAGCCCATAGAAACTATTGCACACTCAAAGCAGTGGAAGAAGAAACAAAGGTCACATTGATCAAAACAAAAGGAACACCGCAAGAAGCCAAAAAAACAGGAAGATGAAGACAGTGAAGCAAAAGCCCTCAAGGACAACCCCAATTAAAATCAATAAAACTGTTAGCAGCTACACCTATAGATTCACTTATAATTTATATTTTTAATTTATATATATATTAGAGTAGCTATATTACTGCTTATATGCCTGAAGGAATTTTGCGTACACCCAATTTATAATCCAGCCACTCGCGGGATCCTTGATAGTATAAGTATCAACTCCCATTTTTTCTATTATCTCAAATAGCTTAATTCAAATACTTGCAAGCCTGTGCTTCCATGCAAATCCATGCTGATCGTGGAATAGCACCATATCTCTGTCTTTGAACTGTGCTGGACTATTTTGCTGTACCTGGTCAGCAGTCTGGTTTTTGATTTTCTTGGCTAAGCTGAACAATTATGCTTCAGTTTGTAACTTAATCAGCGTATTTGTAAGGGTGGTTAAATATTGTTGCAGATCCAATTTGCTGGTGTCCTCTACACAGGCATATAGCAGTGCAGGCAGAGCGGGGTGCCGCCCATAAAGCAATTGAAAGGGGCTCTTTCTCATGGCAGAATGGCAACTTATATTGTAGGCAAACACTGCGGTAGAAAGAAGGGTACACCAATTGGAGGGTCTGTCTGTAACCAACTTCTGGAGTATATTCACCAGAGTCCTGTTAACCCGTCCAACCATTCCGTTGGACTCAGGGTGATACGGGGTTGTTAGGACCCCGCGGTTGGCCATTACTTCATTGATCTTGGGTAAAATGTGAGAGGTGAAGTTGGTTCCATTGTTGGTAAGGATAAACTGTGGGCATCCGTGGTGCTGTATGATGCATTCCATTATGAACTTAGCCACAGTAACTGTCCCCAGATCCCAATTGGCTCGCGCCTCAAACCACCTGGTCAAGTGGTCAATTGCCACCAGGATATACTTGGACCAATTAGCTCCAGTTGGCAGAGGTACCATGACATCAATAGAGACTGTATGCCAAGCAAAGTGAGGTTTTACCAACTGGTATGAAGTCTTCTGGTGAAACAGCTTCTCCACCTTGCACTGGTGGCAGCAAGACAGGGTCTCTTTTTTTTTAGTACTAGATGATCGCAAGACAGGGTCTCAAGAACATCAAATTGCATGCTTTCCCAATAATACCACGGCCTTAAAAATTCAATATTTTTCTGGACTCCGTCATGGCAAACTTCTCGGTGTGCACTCATAATAATATTTGAGTGGGTGGAAGGTCTTTGGATATTCATGGTAACGTCCCCTATACGCTTATACAATTCCCCATTTTTTAGGAACTTATTGGTCCTGAGTCCATCTATTAACTTGATAACATGAGGCGGTTCATCATAGTACTTCCCACTGAGCATTTTGTCAAACATTATATTGCTTAAATCCGCCGTAACTGCTTTTAACGGCAATCTTGATAATACACAGTGCATTCAAGAAGTTCTGGGACTAACGTTTTAAAGACACAACTTTACAAATAAATAAACTTTCTTTTATCATAATTTAACATACAACCTTTCCCTCTCTATACATATTTATATTGCTAAAACAATTGTTAAAAGGTATGCACATAGTTCCTATTTTGTATAACTATGTTTAAACCAGCTGTCACATTCTTCTGAATTGTCTCTACTTTATCAAAAGGATGAACCTTCAGTGCCACCTTCAGATTATAATTATCCACCCTATTCACCAGATTTGGCTCTGTCTGACTTCTTTCTGTTCTCTAATCTAAAGGTGGCACTGAAGGTTCATCCTTTTGATAAATTAGAGACAATTCAGAAGAATGTGACAGCTGGTTTAAAAATGGTTATACAAAATAGGAACTATGTGCATACCTTTTAACGATTGTTTTATCAATATAAATATGTATAGAGAGGGAAAGGTTGTATGTTAAATTATGATAAAAGAAAGTTTATTTATCTGTAAAGTTGTGTCTATAAAACGTTAGTCCCAGAACTTTTTGAATGCACTGTGTAAATTGGCGTTTTGGTGTTTTGCTCCTGGTTGATGGAGAATTTCAAAATTATAAACTTGCAGCTTAAGAGCCCGACGGGACAGTCGCCCCTCAGGCTCTCTTTTAGTTCTGCAACCAGCACAACAATATATGATCTGTCATGACTTTAGACTTTACTCCATGCAAGTAGACTCAAAACTGTTTATATGCATAGATCACCGCTAAGCATTCTCACTTGGTTACAGTGTAATTCCGTTCATGGCAATTTAAGCTATGGCTACAGTGAACCACGGGGTGCCCCTCTCCCTCATTGTCCTTCTGAGACAGGACTGCCCCAACAGTGAAAAGTGGTGCATCCATTTTCACTATAAGTTCCTTATTGAAATTAGGGTAGTGCAACACAGGCGCACTAACTAACGCCGTTTGAAGTGTATCAAAGGTGCATTGGCGTTGTTCCATCCATTTGAACATGGCATCTTTCTTTAGTAGCTCAAACAGTTGACCTCCAATGCAAATAGAAGTTGGGTATGAATCATCAGTAATAACCCACCATCCCCAAAAACACCTGAATTTCCCGCTTATTAACTGGCTTAGACATCTTCTGGATAGCTTCTACCTTGGCTGGTTGAGGTCTTAGCCCTGACGCATCCACCACAAACCCAAGGTACTCAAGCTGATCCTTGAAAAAATGGCATAACTGAGGCTTGATTTTAATATTGGCCTCAACCAGTCGGTGAAATACCTCTTCCAAATGGGTAAGGTGCTCAGTGAACATGTGGGTGAAGATGTTAATATTATTGAGATACACAAGAATACACGACAGCTTCATATCACCCAGTATGGTGTCCATTGATCGTTGAAACATAGCCAGGGCGTTACATAGCTCTTGCGGCATACAAGTTAGTTGAAAAAGCCCTTTCAAGGTGATTACAGCACATTTTCTCTTGTTCCACCAAAGGTAACTCAATTTTTCCAGTAACTGGATATCAAATCCATATCCTAGAAGTAGTGGGCTTCACCTAGCCAATCCAGTGCATCATCAATCCAAGGTAGAGGATATAAATCTTTTTTGGTGATACTATTGAGATTCTGGTAGTCGATTACTACACAGTTAGTGCCATTCTTCTTTTAGCAATTAGGACAGGCAAATTCCATGGACTCTTAGATGGTATGAGCATTCCCTGCTCTAGCAGCTTTTCAATCTCCTTGGTGATGACTACTTCAGCTGCCCATGATTGGCAGATTGGTCAAGACCTGATGGGGGATGATCCCCAGTGTCCAGTCAATGAACAACTCCCCAAGTGCACCCCAAATCATGATTGTCAACTGCAAAAATCTCTTTATATTTTTGAAATAAAGCTTCCACCCACTCCTTCTAATCTTCTTATAATCCCAATTTATTCTCCCGCGGTACAATTACCATTGCGCCAATATGTGGTTCAATGGGCAGACCAAATTCATCCAGAGAACCGAACTCATGAACCTGGTTGATCTCCTCAACCAGGTTCAGATGTAAAAGTGCTATAATATGATGTCAGCAGATTCGAATTGATCTGTTCTGAAGATTTGCTATCAAAACCTTGATTTCCCCATGGCCCAGAAGTATGATGCCTGGAGCTACATGGGGCTCAAGCCGCGATTGCTGATAAGGGCCAATGATCTCTCTTTAGAGCCCAGCTGGCACTTCCACTTCTAACTCAGTGTCTACTATTACTTGATGTCCAAAGGGAATGGATATAGCTCCAGCTGTTCTAAGCGGTGGCCCTTGTTATTTGTATATCTGATGAGGGAGGGCCCGAGTTTTCCCTTTTAATTGATGATAGCGCACTGGAATCACCCCATCGCTGTAGGCAAGGTTGATCTGTCCCATATTCACTGAGCTCTTTGGCAGTCCAGAGGTGAGATAAATTTGAATTTTCTGTCTCAAAATGGCTAGGGTCTCTTCCATCATGTCAACTACAGCCCCATAGTGTCCCATAAATGAAGTCCCAATCAACAGATTTTAGTTACTATTTGGTAATACCACCACTGGAGCCACCACAACAATGGATCTGAACCGCAAGGGAAGCGCACTATATGCTCCCTCATAATTTGTGGTTTCAGCCCCAGCGGTCCCATACACCATCTGGTGGTCTATATCGGGTTTTAAGGACAACTTTGCCACCAATTAAGTGGATACAAAATTAACAGGGGCGCCCATATCAATAATAGCATTTACCCAAGTTTTAGCTACCGCAATGTCACAGTAAGTGCATTCTGAGTAAGATGAATGCCGGCATTTTACCATGTACATGCTCATTGATTCATGTTTTCCCAGGAAATTCATAATACTTGCACCAATTTTGGGGTATCAGGTTACATTAGCTTCCACTGGAAGGGCAACGTCTACTCCTCTCAGGGACAGGGCATCTGCGAATGGGTCTAACTGGTCTGACGGACTTTGGTCAAACATTTGACAAGCATAAAGCTTTGGTTGATCCGGAGAGTTTTTATCTGCCATTTCTTCAACATGAGTTTGGGTCAGCACATTTACTCCCCCAACCGGCTGTTGGTAGAGGAATGTATCATCATACTGAGAGGCGTCTGCTACATTTAACACAGTAGATTAAGGTGAGCGTTTGAGTTCAAGGTAGCGGAAGCAGAGAGTCCCTTCTCTACTCCGCTCTGATTTTTCCTGATAGCCTTGATCCCATTGTATGGGAGGGATCTGACAATTGGGGCACCATCATCCCATGTGCCCAGTGTGACTGCAAATAAAACAACTTACTACATAGGGCCTACGACTGTGTTTAGTATAAGTTGGTACATTTGGTAGGTGGTTCTGAAAAGAATTGATGTAACCAGACCCCTATTGGTAAAATGACCACCGCCGATCAGCATAGTTAGGGCCAGTACAGTAGTTAGTAAGATGTTGATTGTTAGTTAAGGAACGTCCTGTTGGACCGCAGTAAGTATCCTGATGGAACCCTCACTGACTGGTTAACCCCCACAAGATTAGGGTAGACAACAGCGACAGTGTGGATTTGCTTGATATTGGGTGGAGGGAAGTTACAGCTTAGCGACATATAAGCTGAACAAGCTTAAGAAGAGGTACATCATCCTCTAACAGTGGGGCCATGCCATTGTAAAGTTCAGGGTATGGCTTCACCGCCTAGGCCATTACAATACACACATCAACTTTGGATAAAATCCCTGCCCCAATCAGCATGTGTGCTTCTGTTGTAAATTGGTCAGCAAATGCAGTGAGGGTCTCATTTCGCTGAAACCTGATGGTCAAGAACTCATCCTTTGCTGCAACATTTTTGCAGTTCCACCAAACAACTGCAGCACCGTCTCATTAACTTCATGGTATGATGAGAACTAGCTGAGAGGTAATAAATGACTTGATCAGCACTCCCAACATCCAAGGAGGAGAGCAATAGTTTCACCCTCCACCAATCTGAAGTTCCTTCAGTTGCAAACTCAAATTGGTGAAAGAATCCATTAATATTTCATTTGCAATCAAATGGCGGCAACTTATCACTGTAAACTTTCTGAAGCAATTCATCTTGCCTTTTGAGCACAGTATCTAATGCGAGTCTCAGCTCCTCATATGCAACAGGCCCAGCATGTCGTGCAGATTCCTTATCAAAACAACCAAGATGCAACATAGCCGGCATCTGAGTTTCCATTGTATTATTATTGGTCAATGAGCCCGCTGTAGTGAGCACCACTGTAGAATCTCGGCGATTCCATATGTACCCGCTGAAGGGTATTTTGCACAGAGTTTCAGCCATTGAACAATTAGAACATATGATATGACGATCACCCATTCCTTGATACCCTTGTAAACAATTAATATATAACAAGATGTGAGCAATTTCCCCCAAACACTTCTTTTTTATTTTAATATAATAGATTGGCAGATCTTTCTCTATTCCGCTCTCTCTTTCTTCCTCCTTTTCTTCTTTTCTATTCTCCTAAAAACCTCTTCCTAAAACTTTTTCCTCTCGTTGCAATCACTTTTGCAACTTATTCAATTCAAGTCTGAATTTAGTTTGATAATCTCACAGAGGAGATTAGTCTGCGCCCATGTCAGGGAGCAGTTGGGCAAGTAAGGTAAGAGGCACAGGTGGTAGGCCCATGATGTCCAATGTTCGCAAACGCGCCAGAGAAACTGGCAGATTAGAAAAAAATAAAAAAACTGGCGGTTACTATTTCCCAGAAATCTTCACTTGGCAGGCATGATGTAACCAGTACATCAACACGCCGCACTCTCAACCACTCTTGTCAGTGGAATACGGAGTTTGGGTGTTCCTGGATATTCACCAAACAGCGTTATGGGAAAAATTTTATGGGGATGTGCACACTCATTTCCCAACCGCAGTGCACGTCGCACCTCACTCCATGTCACACGGTTGGCTGGATCTTGGTTTCAAAAACAAGGAGGCACAGATGAAGCTGCTGCAGTGCACATAATGATCAACCTCCCCAAAGGGCAGCAGGTTGTCAAGACCAAGCGCACCAGATGGACAAAATCCAACCAAATTTTCCTTACGTTTGACTTTTTGCCCACTACAGTCAAGCGTGCCATTCTGGAGCAGCATCTGAAGGCTGGTCTCACCGTATATGGCAAAATAAAATCCTTCAAGATGCAACGCTTTATGCTGATGCCACACCTGTGCACCAGCAAAGCCATAGCAGTTCTGACCCCAACTGAGGAGATTGCGAAGGACCTAACCCAGATCCTGCACTCCACTTTTATTAAAATCGAAGGGCATACCACCCACCCTTTCTGGGTAACTGTAGACAGTGCACCCCCCCATCTGCACACACTGTGACGCGTTTGGCCATAAGGCACATGCATGCCCCACCAAGGAGGGCATCACATTCCAAGAGCACCCCTTGGCAGCCATGACCAACGGGGAGGCTCACTATAAACCAACCACCAGTACCAAAGAGGCCTTCCCGTGGGGAGTACAAGGCTGCTACTAATTAGTAAAGCCTGTCTCCCCTCAAGAGCGAAAGAAGGCCAAACAGGCCTGCAGAGCCGTGGCCAAGGAAGCGGCCAAGGTCGCCTCAGCTATTTCACACTCCCAATGCCAGGAGGACATTGAAACCTTCGTGGCAGAAGCATCTTGTAAACCCTCAACCAATCAGATTGGGAATCCCAAGCCAATTGGGCCACCCAATCTGAGGATCTGATGGGTGACTCAATCTCACCCAACCTTTGCAACCAAGCCCCGATTGGAACCAATTTGGGCTCAAACCTCCCTGAAAAAAAATTTTGATCTGAACGTTGGTGCACCAAACTTGTCCGCACCACAAAAAATTCGTTTGACAGTGGGGAAACCAAAAGCAAAGGCAAAAGCCAACGCGAACCTGTCTGCTAAAATTAAAAAATTATCTGATAGCATTGCTGCAAACACCCGCGCCACCGTGAAGGCCTGTGGGGATCCAGAGGAGGCTGGTGTGCCCGGGTACCCACCCCCTTGCACCTAAGGTGTGATGGGGGAAACCTTCACTTTAGGGATGTTGAATATTGCCAGACTCAAGGCCTCGCCATCCTGGGCTAGGAAACTGAGTTTTTTACAAAAAATTTACCCATGGACATCCTGGCCATCCAGGAGTCCCACTGTCCACGAGTTTCTGAGGACGCTTGGAAAACCATGCTCCTCCCTTCCCTATCCTTCTGGTCTGAGCACTGTGGGGTGCTTGTTTGGAAAAACAATTTTTTTTAATTTTTATCATCTGAATCCTTCCTCAATGGCCGAATCCTCATTGTCACATTTTCATGGGCCAAAGTGGCACACGCTATCATCAACATTTATGCCCTGACCTGTGCATGAGAGTGTTGGGAATTTTTCTCATCAGTCAAATCCCTTCCATTACCCCCTGACACTTTTGTAGTTGGCAACATGAACTGTTGGTTAAACACATCCACGGACCATTGGCCTTCCTCATCCCACGCCCCCCAGGGCCACGTAGAACTTCACGTTCTAAAGGCAAACCTTGGGTTATTAGATGTGCTGCAATGGCAAGCTCTCCTGCTTGAGAACATGACACGCCCCCATGTTCACAATGGCCAATTAAGGTCCATGTCCCGCATCGACCTTATCCTCACACCAGTGAAATTTTGATTACATATTACCCACTTCCACACATCAAAAATCAATTTCTCCGACCACTGGCTGGTCTCAATAACTTACCATCTACCCATCACAGTAGCTAGGGCTCCGATTTGGTGCAAACTCAGCCCACCTGAACTTGCATCACCAGGATTTTCCACTTGGGTGGAATCAGCGACCTCAGCAAAAGAGTTTATTACACCATTTTGCGCGGACCCCATTTCCACATGGACAGCCTTCAAAGTGGATACCATCCGCCACGCTCACCATCTCTCCTCCCGACGCTCACAATCTACATGGCCATCATCTCGCGCGCTCTGGCAGAGTTGGCATACCTGGAGTCCAACATCCCAGCCATGGGCTACAGCCGTGCTTGGGGCCAGAAGTGGGCAGAAGCAGCCACCTACCTCAATGAGCTTGAAAGGCAACACAAACATCAGGTTTGTGTTCAATACAGGGCCAAACACATTACAGAGGGAAGCACGTGCTCCACCTATTTTTTAAAAAAATTCTTCGCACCACGCCAGAGCATGGCCTGCACACAGGTGCAGAGATTGGACGATTCCATTGCGGATATGCTGGCCAAAGTGGTGATCAAAATACAAAAGTATTACTCCGAGTTGTACTGATCTGACCCAATTCAACTGGCCAAAATGGTGCATTTTCTCGATAATGTTCATATTTGCACTGCTTCCTGATACTTGGAGTTAATTAATTTAATTACTCCGAACAAACTCTGGTCTGCCATCCATGGTGTACCAAAACAGAAATGCTCAGACCCTGATGGCATCCCATATGAGTTCTATAAGAAGTACTTCATATATATACCCCCACTGCTGCTTGCCTCCCTTAACCAGAGCCTTCTGGAAACGCGCCTTCTACCAGGAGGGCAAGAGGCCTTCACCATCACACTCTTCATGAAAGGGGATAAGCTAGACCTAGCCAACTGGCGCCCCATTTCTTTAACTAACAAGGATACAAAAATTTTAAGTAAAAACATGGCTAACCGTCTAGGGATTATAGCCTCTGCCACCATCTCCCCAGAACAATTCAGTTTCATACCCAGAAGGTCGATTTGGGACAATGTGCACTCTGTGGCTAACGCATGCCAGTCCACAGCCTCTGGGGCACTAGTATTCTTGGACCAACAGAAGGCATATGAAAGAGAAAACTTGGGAATACCTCAGGGCCTGCCTCCACCAATTCCGCCTACCCCTCACTTCATCAGCTGGGTGATGATGCTTACGGAATCTGCAACAATGGCAGTGCGTGGCCCTGGCTTCCTCACGGAAGTAGTCCGCCCTCAAAGGGGCTTACGCCAATGGGACCCCCTTAGCCCACTCTTATATAACTTCAGCCTTGACCCACTACTTCGAAACGTGAATGCCCGCCTCACTGGGGTCCACACACCAGGCCAAACCCCAGTCAAGACGATGGCGTTTGCAGATGATTGTGTGATCAGGGTGTCTAATAATCAAGATGCACGCGCGCTTGAAGCTCTCATCCAGGAGTATTCCCGGGTAAGTAATGCTGCACTGAACGCCTCCAAAACCGAATTATCCTCCTTGGTTGGTATCAAACCTGCTGGGCCCCAGCGACCAGTGCCCAGCCCAGCCCATCAGCTCGCACACGTGCCTGCCTTCCCTGCTCGCCCCACACCGCCCCACTTGTGCTCCCCTTTGTGCCATGCCCTACCATAGGGCCTGTCCGCCATCTGGGCGTGTGGGTGGAGGCAGGCGGGTATGCCTCAGCAGTAATGGAAAGTCATATTCTAGACAGCGTGATGAAGCGCATTGCCTCCCTCAGAGCCCACCCTACTTCCCTTACTGGCAGCGTTGTTTTATCCAACTCTATGCTCCTTTCCATAGTCTGGTTTGGAGCCCACGCCATCGCCTTCTCCCCAGGTTTTTTCAAATCTCTGTATGCCCTTCTACAAGGGTGGCTCTGGTCAGGCCGCCCACCGCCAGTGCAGCTTGAGGTCATTTTTGGCCCTCGTCATCATGGTGGCATGGGCCTGCTCGACTTTAAAGCCCATGCTGACAAGATCCTGGGCACCTGGATTGTGGCCGTCACCGCCCCTATGCTACCCTCCCATCACTGGTCCCACGTGGCCCGCTCAAACTTCTCCCGTGCCCTAGGCCTTACCAATCCGTCAAACCCTCACTCCTTGATGAAATATCTGGCTTCCCACCCATCAGCCACAGGTCCTCACGGTACTAAACCCCACTTCAAACGAATCCTCCTCTCCATGCGGAGCACAGATTGGAGAATCCATATTTTGGACACACAACCCAGAGAGGCCGCCCCTCTCTTTGGTTCACACAGGAGGTACAGGGGCTACCCATCCATGATGGCTTGATCCCCACACGGCCACATATCCTATCCAGGGTGGACTACCTGGACATGATGGACATCCCTTATTCCACTGAGACCCAAAAGACTATCTGGAAATACGCACACCACCTCTGTTGCAGCCTCAAGTCTGCTTCCCATGTGTGGCGCTGCCTGAGGCGGGTGTATCATACAGCTGAGCGCTCTAATGCTTTACACTCATCCTGTGTCGTGTGTGGCCAGTATGGAACGCTGTTTCACCGCCTGGAGAAGTGCCCTACCTCTAAAGTAATATGGCGCGAAGTCCAACGTCTGCTAGGCCAGGATCAAACACATCCCTTCAGTCTGTCAAGAGATATGTTTGCTATCAATGGCCTCCCCCTTCCACCCTCCCTCCGTGCTCTGGTGGTCGCAATCGCCATGTGGACAATCCACATGATTATATTGGATGCCATCACAGGCTCCACCCCCACACTCCCAGAAGCTGTCCACAGATTCCAGTCCCATTTGATGGACCACTTTCAAGTGTGGATGTTTGGGTACCTTCCACCGTGTTGCCATCAGCTGGTCTCCTCCTGGTTCCCAGTTTGGTTCATCAACTCGGACCCCTTCCTCCACATGTGTTCAATTGTGGTTATGGCCCCTTTTCACGTTTCCCTCCTCCTCCCCATAGTGGCGTTCCCGCTGGAAACAAGAGATAGCATCGCTTCTCTGGGGTGCCTTCCCTGTTACTAAGTTTCGTTTTCTTTTGTTCTTACAAACAGAAGTGTCTGTCCCCAGGTTGGCCTTCCCCGCAATAAATAAAATAAAAAAACCTCTTCCTCCATTATCTTGTTTCACTGATATTCAAGTGACCTCAGTTGGTACCGACCCTTTTGCTTAGTTATTCATTTCGCCGTCTTCTCATTAGTTTCAGCTTGTCATTCTTCAATTCTTTATCTCCTTGATTCAAGGCATTCCAATTTATCAGCTGTCAAATGTCAACATCGCCTTATCGCCTTATTTTGAAGGCAATCCAATATGACCCAATATAACACATTATCACCTCATCCAAAGGCGATCAATTACTTATAGCTCTTAAATATCTTTGGCGGATTCTGTCCATTGAACCTTCAGTGAAATTCCTCCAATGATTTGCTAGGTCATAATGGTGGCTTGTTGTCCAGTCATATAAATTCGCAACAAGTGTCATACATAACCCCAGGGTACGTTTTTGCATCATAGAATGGAGAGGGATATTTGGCCACTCTTACTAATGAGTTCACATATCTCACCATATCTTCAGCAACTGCATAAACGTTTTAATATTGAAATTGTATTACCTTCTCTACCTCCTGGGTTCCGTGGATTATTGTAGAGGTCAAGCGTGGGTTCTCTGGGGTGATCTGATACACTGAAATGGGGTCCATATCTGAGCCATAAAGGGAAGATATATGGTTCAGTAGTATATATGGAAACGTCATTATAAAACGCGTTTTGGGCCACAAACGACCCTATATTTATTTTGACGATGGGTTTAAAATGTTATCCAAGGCCAACACCACCAGGCTCTTTGTTGATGATCCCACCTGCACCTTCCAAACGTGGTGCTGAAGAAAAAATGATCTATTGGCGTCAATTTTATTAAATTTAGTGGTAAATCAGGAAAACATGACTCTCAGATTGCAAAGCATCCATATCCACCAGATATGGTCAAGAAGGGTGAGTACTTCCCAGTCAGAGGTGCAAGAATAATATTGAGATGCTCCAACCATTGGCAAAATGCAAAAGGAGTAGTGAGCCTTACGCAGCTGTGTCCAACAGTTGGCGCACACCAATTGCACGTTACAAAAGTCACACATGGAAAATGTTCATGCACATAAAGTTAAGGAGTTGGCTATCTAATGTCAGGAGAGTATCTATAACTATCCAGTTCCCAGCGTGGTGGTGCATGGAGCACAGGACTAATTCAAAGGAACTAGTCATCAAGGTTAAAATAAAGGTAGCCTAGCAGAGGGAGCCGGAGCTAAGGTAACGTTGGGTGAAGGTGTTTAGAACAGTAAAAACAATAATAGATTAGCAATCAGCAAAACTTGGCTGTGCCCCAAAGGGCAATTCATAACTGAGTTTTTGTACAGGGCTAGAGTGCACGGGTGACCTGGTTTGGAGGGAAACTAGTAGGCTATGGTGTACCTGAGGCTGTAATAACTTTAAAAGAAATAAATTGGCTAACTCATTGTGAGACCTCCTCAAAGAGGTTCATGCACAGGTTTTCCCAAGTCAACATATGGAAAAACGTAAAATGACTAGAGGTTTATTAGAGGGAAGATGACCAACAAGAAATATTGGTCTTGAGCAAACATATTTAAGCCAACTCGGGGAAATCATTGATTGGAGAAAGTGGTACTAAGCCTTGGTGCACCAATAGACACACGCTTCCATCTGACAGGGTAACATACTTTGCAACTGACTTTATTTGAGTGATCAGTTGAAGTTAAACCAGACTTGAGCTCAAAATTTCATACATAGAATGGGTTTAAAACCCCTGTTCACCAATTAACTGTATTGAGCCGTCATGCTTTAATGCATAACTCATCCATTTTAGCAAGAGAGCTTAAACAAGGGGCTGGGCGTTAGGCACCTCACTTATACCAGCCTGGGCATACCTAACATGTACCCAGCGTTGATCCAAGGTGGGATTAAGGTCAGAAAGGTCCTGTAATTTGACCCTTTGGACCTCCTGCCTCCCAGCTTTGTCCTTGCTGTTGGTGCCCTCAATAAGTTCATGTAAACATAACAGCAACTGTATGGATGTTGCCCCACATACTGCAATTGGGGACAAACCCATAATGATTGCGTGATATAGCTGTTTTAGTAATCTTACCTAGACGCTTAGGCAGTATCTTGGTCATTATTTTAGAATCTGGGTTGATAAAGAAACTGGCGCCAGTTACCCAGAACGTTAAAATCCCCTATTTAGAAAATGTGACCACAAAGATTTCTGAGCCACCAGGTAGTAGGAGATTTTCTAGAAGTTATTTATAGATAGAGGCTTTGAGTAAAGGTGCAATTAAAGTGAAGTGTGTCTGATAGAATTCATAAGAAAGGCCATCAGTGACAGGGCTTTTTAGGTGAGAAGCCCTACATACAGCATCCCATAGTTCTTCATTAGAAGCAATATCAACAAGACCAGATAAGTTATGAGGAGGTTGATTTTAACCTTTGTATAAAAACTGTTGTATGTCCTCAGGATACAGTCATCAGCTTAATACGGGTCGTTGTAAAATTAGTGAACTATTTCAGATATTTCATTGTGTAAGGAAAAAAATCTCATCTGAGCTAGCATGAACTTGAGTACAAGAAGTATCTTGTTACCATGCAGTAAAGCGCCGCATAAAGTAATTTGTTGATCTCTCCCTTTTTGGATCTAAGAGGCACCAGCCAAGATGCTTAAATGGTGTTGGCCTGCAATATCTAACTTTTACAAATGAATAGCTGTATAAACCTATTTGCAAGTCCAAGCTGGACTGTGACCCATGAGTAGGGCGTTTATTTTCAGATGGGCAAGAAAGCGCTTGGAGGTGGGTTGCTGCTGCTGTAGATGCGTGTTGCCACTGCGCTAATATCCACTTTGCAGCAGTAGTGATATGTTGTTTCATCAGACCCTCTGTTACCAAGGGATCTTCACGAAAAGGCACACTATATGAGGTAAAGGTGCTTTCTGTTCATCCACTGTGAGAACTCCTCACTGAATATTGTATCAATACTTACTTTATTCCATTATGCTTAATAAATTGGTTGATTATGTGCAACCAGGGTGATTATAACAAACTTGTGTTCTAAAAATTTCACCACAGTTGTATCAACCTTGATATTTTTGGCTTAAAGTGTAAGTGGGTAGAATTTAGTCAATACTGAGCATAAAAAATAATCTGCCCTGCTATATATTTGTCCATATCATGTGCATTACCCCATGATAATCATTGAGGAGGTGATTATATAATTCTGTGACTTGAGTTCTAATAATTAATATAGCTGGGTGGAATTCTGAGATATGAGTAGCAAACGGTCAGTTGTAGCATTAGACCAGAAGGTGAAATCCACAAGAAAATAGGTTGTATCTGGGGGAACTAATTGGGATAAGCTTATGAGAAATTAATGCGGTCAGCTCAGTTATTGAGGGTATATATGTTAAGGAGAGTGAACTCCTCATTATTCTATAATAATGTTATTTTTAGTGACCATTCATTTGAAATTTAAAAAAGTTTTAAATGTTAAGCCCTTTGGAAGGGTGAATAATGAACCCACAGTACTGAGACCAAGTAGGGTTCATAGAAAAAAGAGCTTTTGGCTACCCCTCTTCCTCTCTTGCTGAACAAGGTATTTCTTGGATTCCCAAGATATTGGCAGGAGGTTGCATAAGGATTTCAGTTTTTTGGCCCAGGACGTGGAAGCCAAAATCCTGTGATGCTGAGCATCCTTATTTTTATCTGGGAGTTCAGGCTGCTCTATGAATGGTGAGCTGGTTCATTAAACCCAGACGTTCTCAAAGGACCATCTTGGCTTCAGGTGAGATGAATTTAAATTTATTGCGGGGAAGGCTGACCATGGGTTGGACACTTCTGAATATGACTCAGACGAGACAAAACTTAGTACCAGGTGAGGCACCCCAGAGAAGCGATGCTATCTCTTGTTGCCAGCGGGAACGCCACTTATGGGAAGGGAGAGGGAACGTGTGTAGGGGCGTAGCCACTATTGAGCACGTGTGGAGGAAGGGGTCTGATTTGATGAACCAGACTGGGAACCAGGAGGAGACCAGCTGCCAGCGACATGGTGGGAGATATCCAAACATCCACGCTTGAAAGTGATCCACCAAATGAGACCGGAATCTGTGGACAGCTTCAGGGAGGGTGGGGATGGATCCGGCGATGGCATCCAAGACAATCGTGTGGATAGTCCACATGGCGATTGCAACCACCAGAGCACGAAGGGAGGGTGGGAGGGGGAGGCCATTGATGAAGCAAACATATCTCTTGACAGACTGAAGGGATGTGTTTGATCCTGGCCTAGCAGACGTTGGACTTCGCGCCATATTACTTTAGAGGTGGGGCACTTCTCCAGGCGGTGAAACAGCGTTCCATACTGGCCACACACGACACAGGATGAGTGTAAAGCATTAGAGCGCTCAGCTGTACGATACACCCGCCTCAGGCAGCGCCAAACATGGGAGCAGACTTGAGCCTGCAACAGAGGATGGTGTGCGTATTTCCAGATAGTCTTTTGGGTCTCAGTGGAATAAGGGATGTCCATCATGTCCAGGTAGTCCACCCTGGATAGGACTTGGGGTCGAATGGGGATCACGCCATCATGGATGGGTAGCCCCTGTACCTCTTGTGTGAACTGAGGAGAGGGGCGGCCTCTTCAGGTTGTATGTCCACTAATACGAATTCTCCACTCTGCGCTTCGCATGGAGAGTAGGATTCGTTTGTAGTGGGTTTTGGTCCCGTGAGGACCTGTGGCTGATGTGTGTGATGCGAGGTATTTCATCAGGGAGTGGGGGTTTGATGGATTGTTGAGGCCCAAGGCGCGGGAGAAGTTGGAGCGGGCGCGCGGGACCAGTGTTGGGATGGGAGTGTAGGAGCAGTGACGGCCGCAATCCAGGTGCCCAGGATCTTGGCGGCATGGGCTTTGAAGTCAAGTAGGCCCATGCCACCATGATGATGAGGGCCAAACATGACCTCTAGCCGTACTGGTGGAGGGCGGCCTGACCAAAGCCACCTTGTAGCAAAGCATACAGGGATTTGAAGAAGCTTGGGGAGAAGGGATGGCGTGGGCTCCAAACCAGACTTTGGATAGAAGCATAGAGTTGGCAAGAACAACCCTGCCAGTGAGGGTAGTAGGGTGGGCTCTGAGAGAGGCGATTCGCTTCGTCACGTTGTCCAGTATACGGCCCTCCATTACTGCTGACGCGTATCCTCCTGCCTCCAACCACACGCCCAGATGGCGTACTGGTCCTATGGTAGGTCGCGGCACAAAGGGGAGCACCAGTGGAGCGGTGTGTTTTGAGTTAGTAAGGCGTGGACTTGGGCGAGCAGCTGGGCTGGGTTGGGAACTACTTGCTGGGGCCCAGCAGTTCTGAAACCGACCAAGGAGGATGATTTCGGTTTTGGAGGCGTTCAGTGCCGCGTTGCTTACCTGGTAATATTCCTGGATGAGGTCTCAAGGGCGCGTGCATCTTTGTTATTAGACACCCCCACCACGCAATCATCTGCAAATGCCATCATCTTGACTGGGGTTTGGCCTGGCACATGGACCCCAGTGAGTTGGGCATTCACATTTCGCAGTAGTGGGTCAAGGCTAAAGTTGTATAAGAGTGGGCTCAGGGGGTCCCCTTGTCGCAGGCCCCTTTGAGGATGGACTACTTCCATTAGGAAACCTGGGCCACGCACAGCCATTGTTGCAGATTCCATGAGCAGCATCACCCAGTTAATGAAGCGGGGAGGTAGGCGGAATTGTTGGAGGCAGGCCCTAAGTATTCCCAGTTTACTCTATCATAGGCCTTTTGTTGGTCCAAGAATACAAGTGCCCCCGAGGCTGTGGACTGACACACATTAGCCACAGAGTGCACGTTATCCCAAATCGACCTTCTGGGGATGAAACTGAATTGTTCTGGAGAGATGGTGGCAGATGCTACAGTCCCTAAATGGTTAGCCATGATTTTTGTTAAAATTTTGGTGTCTATGTTTGTTAGAGAAATGGGGCGCCAGTTGGCTAAGTCTAGCCTATCCCCTTTCTTGAAGAGTGTGACTGTAAAGGCCTCATGTCCTCCTGGTAGGAAACGCGTTTCCAACAGGCTTTGGTTGAGTGAGGCTAGCAACAATGGGGATATATAGATAAAATATTTTTTGTAGAACTCATATGGAATGCCATCTGGGCCTGGGCATTTTTGGTTTGGCGCACCGCGAATGGTAGTCCATAATTCGTTTGGAGTAATTAAATTCATTATTTCTGGGTATCAGAAAATGGTGCGGATATGAGCTTGGTCAAGAAATTCTGCCATTTTGGCCGGCTGAATTGGTTTGGCTCAGTATAACTCGGAGTAATATCTTTGCATTTCGATTGCCACTTCAGCCAGTGTGTCCACAATAGAATTATCTGATCTTTGCACCTGTGTGCAGGCCACACTCTGGCGTGGTGCAAAAATTTTTTTGAAGAAGTATGCGGTGCACTTGTCACATCTAGTGATGCGTGTGGCCCTGTATTGGACACAAACCCAATGTTTGTGTTGACTTTCAAGTGCGTTGAGGTGGGCAGCTGCCTCCGCCCACTTCTGGCCCCATGCAGGGCTATATCCTAAGGCTGGAATGTTGGATTCCAAGTGGGCCAATTCCACCAGCGCACAATATATAACCGCTGATGTGGCTCGTGAGCATCTGGATGAGAGATGGCAATAGTGGCGGATAGTGTCTTCTTTGAAAGTTGCCCATGTGGAAAATGGGGTCCGCGCAAAATGGTGCAACAAACGATTTTGCCAAAGTTGCCTCTTCCACCCACGTGGAAAATCCTGGCGACGCAAGCTCTGGGGGGTGGATTTTGCACCAATGTGGGGCCTTTGCAACTGTGACGGGTAAGTGGTATGTTATCGAGACCAGTCGGTGGTCAGAGAATTCCATTTTTGTTGTTTTAAAGTGGGAGATGTGGGGTTGGAATTTCGCTGGCGCTAGAATAAGGTCAATGCGGGTCATGGGCCTTAATTGGCCATTGTGGACGTGGGGACGCATCATGTTTTTGAGCAGTGGGGAATGTCGCAGCAGCGCATCCATTAACCCAAGGGTGGCTTTTAGAATGCGTAGTTCTACGTGACCCTGTGGGGCGTGGGGTGAGGGCGGCCACTGGTCCGTTGGTGAGGTTAGCCAACAGTTCATGTTGCCAATTAGGAAAGAATCGGGGGGTAGCGGGAGGGATTTGACTGACAAGAAAAATTCCCGACGCTCTTGTGCTCCGTTTGGGGCATAAATGTTGACGATTGTGTGTGCAACATTGGCCCATGAGAAGGTGACAACGAGCACTCGGTCATTTAGGAATGTTTCTGAAGATGTAAATTTGAAAAAATTGTTTTTCTGAATTAGCACCCCACAGTGCTTCGACCAAAAGGATAGGGATGGTAGGAGCATTGTTTCCCAAGCTTCCTCAGAACCTCATGGACAGTGGGTTTCCTGGATGGCCAGGATATCCACGGGTAAATTGTTTTGTAAAAAACTCAGTTTCCTAGCCCAGGATGGGGAGGCCTTGAGTCCGGTGATATTCAGTGTCCCTAGAGTGAAGGTTTCCCCCATTGCACCTTAGGTGCGAGGGGGTGGGCCCCTGGCCCACCAGCCTCTTCCAGGTCCCCACGGGCTTTCACAGCAGCATGGGTATTAGCAGCAATGCTATTGGGGTTTTTATTAATTTTTGCGGAAAGAGTTGCATTGGCTTTGGCCTTCGCTTTTGTTTTCCCGACTTCGGACGAATTTTTTTGTGGTGCAGATAAATTCGGTGCACCGTCGAGTGGGGCAAAAGAAAATTTTTTGGTTGGGATAGGTCCCAAGTCAGTTTCAACTGGGGCTTGGGTGCAGCGATTGGGTGAGATTGAATCTCCCATCAGATCCTCAGATTGAGTGGCCCATTCAGCTTGGGCCTCCCAATCTGATTGGGTGATGAATTCCCGAGTTGCTTCCGCCGTGAAGGTCTCCATGTCCTCCTGGTGTTGTGAGTGTGGGATGGTGGTGGTGACCTTGGCCGCTTCCTTAGCTGCGGTCCTATGGGCCTGCTTGGCCTTCTTCCGTTCCTGCGGGGAGATGGGCTTTACCAATAGGTAGCAGCCTTGTGCTCCCCACGGGAAAGCCTCTTTGGTGCTTGTGGTTGGTTCGTAGTGCGCCTCTCCACTGGCCATGGCCGCCGAGGGGTGCACTTGGAATTAACACCCTCTTTGATGGGGCACGCATGTGCCTTATGGCCAAACGCGTCACAGTGGGTGCAAATGGGGGGGCGCTGTCCACGGTTACCCAGAATGGTTGGGTGGTGTGCCCTGCAATGGCAATAAAGATGGAGTGCGGGATCTGGGTTAGGTCCTTCACGATCTCCTCTGTTGGGGTCAGAACTGCAATGGCTTTGCTGGTGCACAGGTGTGGCATCAGCGTGAAACATTGCATTTCGAAAGATTGTATTTCGCCATATATGGCGAGACCATCTTTCAGGTGTTGCTCCAAAATGTCACGTTTTACCGTAGTAGGCAAAAAGTCAAACATGAGGAAAATTTGGTTTGATTTTGTCCATCTGGTGCGTTTAGTTTTGATGACCCATTGCCCTTCGGGGAGGTTGACCACTACACGCACCACTGCAGCCTTGTCTGCTGCTATTTTGCTTTCAAAACCTAGGTCCAGCCAACTGCACGACATGGAGTGAGGTGCAACGTACACCGCATGTCGGGAAAATTTTGTGTACATCTTCACAAAATTTTTCCCATAGGGCCGTTTTTTGGATGTCCAGATACACACAGACTCCAAATTCCACCGACAAAAGTGGCTGGGAATGTGGCGTGTTGATGTACTGGTTGCATCGTGCTTGCCATGCGAGTATCTCTGGGGAAATTGTGACTGCCAGTTTTTTAAGATTTTTTTTCTATTCCGCTGGATTCTCTGGGGCGTTTTTGAACGTTAGAGGCCACGGGCCTTCCACCTGCTCCTCTTGCCTTGCTTGCCCAACTGCTCCCAGACATGGGCGCAGACTAGTCCCCTCTCTATGAGATTATCAAACTAGATTTAGTCTTGAATTGAATGGGTTGCAAAAGTGTTTGCAACGAGAAAGAAAAGTACCTTGAATTCAGGTGAGATGAAGATTAACTAAATTTGATCCTTGATTGGAGTGTGAAGTCAGATTTTGGATTGGGGAGGAGGTTTAAGACAAAGAGTAATATAACCTTTCAAGCAGTTTTAATTTGTTAGAAGTTTTAACATGATAATGCAAATCATCATTTCAATCATTTTTATAATTATTATGCAGTGTCAGATTGATATAGATCAAATGCTGCTCAGTATTACTTAGTTCAATCCACTTCCTGGGCACTCAATGGCGGTTCTGGGTGTTAGGAGGAGGGCAAGACATCAGTGTCATCATGACCTTAGAGTGTATCTTAGTGGTTTGATTCTTGTGCTACCTTTTTGGCAGCTCTTTTCAGCACTTTTGGTGTGCTTTCTGCTGTTTAGTAGACATAGGAGCCACAACAAAGTATTTATTTAATTTTTCCCACATAAATGGTGATCAGCTTAAGTTTTTGAAAAATCAGATTGTTAGCCATCCATTAAAATTTCCTCCTTAGGATCTTACTAATCCTGCCCTTAGAAGGGGTAGACATGCACCTTGTAGACCTGGTTTTTGCACTCAGTTTAGTTGAGGCTGCTTATTTAGGGTAGATAGAAAATGGTTCTTAATAGGTATCTTTAGGGAGTCTAAAAATGAAACCCAGGGAATTTTAAATAAGTCATTCTAGATATTTTCATGTAGTCAGACATTTGCCCTCCAGGATTCAAGATAAGAATTTTAGGGCAAAATCAGCCAAAAAGGTAAAATGTCAGACATTTACAAGGAACCTGATAGTAATGACATCAATTTTAATTTGAATAATAATTTTACCAGCCAAAAGACCCTGGACGATTCTTGGTGGAACTTTAAGTCCTGGAGAAAATCCCCTGGTGGTTGATCAGGCCATTTTCCATTTCCAAGTAAGAAGGTACTGAAGAGGATGGCTGTACCCCTTGTTACTCAGGGTGATCTCGCTCACATGGTAGATGAGCGCTGGGTAACAGCCCTCCCACTTAGGATACCACTACTAATACCCACAATCTCCTCATCAGAATTGCTACAAGGAATCAGTGAAATCTGCACTGAGATCACCGAAATGAAATCAATTGTAACCAATTTGAGTAACAATCAGCCCAATGCTTGGATTTTAAATGGTCAAAAAGTTATGAAGACTGAGCTATTGGCTGGAATGCCCAACAGTTGTGACTCATTTAACATGATGATCAAAAAAATCTTCCCTCTCCAAAATCCGTTGGGCATCACCCCCAATGGGCAGATAATAGCACCAGACACCATCAACGAGGTTTTGAAGCTTCCTGTTAACAAATTGGGTGTTGCGCCTGATGCAATGCTACTGACTGAATGAATAGCCCAGAGACTGAGCATGGGCGGGTTGGGCATCCAAAACCCATTCCCAACCAAATGGGCCCACCCCTATATGGGGTGGCCTTGGGGGATTCCCACTGCTTGTCAGGATAAACACCATCGCACCAACCATTGGAAAATATAGTAGAGCCTTGGTTCAGACGTTCGAGGTCAAACTGGCAGTGACTCAGCCCACCGCCAGATTTTGCGATGTCAGTTCCCAAGGAACAAACCCACCTATTCCAAAATAATTTGCCGGTTAGGTGAATTTGCAGGACCTGATCCCAGCTTGGTTTCCCCAAAGCAACTAATTTTTAATCAGTCGCATTGCACTGATAAAATTGTTGGTCAATTTTCTTTCCTAAATTCTTATTAAAAACCTTTTTCCAAAAATTAGTTTTTATATGTTAAAAATTAAGCCGCCTTATCCACTGACATTCTTGTACCCCTCAGGGTTAATGGCCGTGTGCATCTGGCACTTTATTTTGTGCCTATATGAAATTCTGGCTCACCGGCAGATATTGGTGGAACTTTTTTCTGGTTTCAGATTCGTCATATCAGCAGCAGTGCCCTGGGCATTCTGGTTTGCATTTCAGATACTCTGGCGTCCAGGCTGGCAGGACAGTCAATTTTTACTTGCTGTTCACCAACATAATTGACCAACCATTATTCTTATCCATTTACACCTTTCTCACGTGTGTAGGCATAGCAATGGTTCCTTCTTTCCAACTGAGCCAGGTTGTAAAGAAGATTATCTCTGACCACATTAGACCAGCCACACTCAAACCTCCAAAACCATACCCCATAGTTGCTGCAGCTATTTGCCCATTGGTTTCCCCGGATCCCATTACCATCTCTTCAGTAACGCTGGATTCATCCACAACTACCAATAAGGAGAACTACGCTTACTTCTTAGTATCCATGAAGATTGGCGTTGGTTCTCATCACGTCTCCTTTGAGGCCCTGGTGGACACTGGAGCCACGGGAAATTTTATGAGTGTTGAATTGGTGCAACAATTAAAGCTGGAAATGGATGCGAGCTCCTCAGTGATGGTGGCCTCATCTGCTTGTCAGCCCTTGTATGTCATTTGCACCGGTACCTTTTTCAATCCACCAGTTCAGCTTCTGCGATCACTTTTCAGCTATGCCAAACTTGGTGTTTCTGGTGATCTTAGGTGTGGGGTGGTAGCGTCAACAACATGTGAAGATTCATTTAGAGTCTAATACATTGTCATTTACCAATGATCATTTGGAAGGAGAATTCCCTTTTATTGAAACCCTCAAGAAGGTACAAGGAACTAGATCTATCACTACCCTAGTCACTTCTGCGGGCGTTCTGGCTGATTTCCCAAAAACTTAATGCGCTATCAGAGAATCTTCATATGGAAAAGGCAGATCGCCTGCCTAAACACACCAGGTGCAATTGTGGGTTTTGAACAACTGTGGAGCAGGTGAACATCAACTGTCCGTTGTATCCCCATACAACGGAGGAAGAAGTTTCACTCAATACCTGGTTGGACGATATGTTGAAAAAAGGTTGGCTGTTCAAGGAGACCTCACCCGTCGCCTCCCCCATTGTCTTCACCAAAAAAGCGGATGGTTCTCTCTATCCCTGCATGGATTATGGCCATTTGAATAAAATAACAGTTACTGTTTCCTACCCATTGCCTCTGGAGCAGAGAATCAGTCAGGCAATCTCCAAATCCTGTGTGTTCTCTAAGCTGGATCTGGTGAATGCCTTCAACCAAATCTGGGTAATGGAAGGGCAGGAATGTTAACATCAATCTGGACTAAGCGTGGCATTTTCCAATTTCATGTAATTCCCTTTGGGCTGAAGAATGCTCCCGCTACATTTCAACAGATGATCAATAATGTACTGGGTGATCTCCGGTTCACCTGTGCTGTTGCATACATTAATGATATTCTGGTTCACTCCCTGACTCCTGAACAACATGCAATTGACTTGGAAGTGGTGGTGGTCGCCTTGCATAAGGCAGGGTTGTTCCTCAAACCGTCCAAGTGTGAGTTTTATAAGGAGGAGGTTACTTTCCTTGGGAACCTGGTTCTCAAAGATGGCTATGCAATCCCTCCCAACAAGTTAGATACTATCCGGGAGAACCCCAACTACCCAGAAACAACTATGAAGTTTCTTGGGAACAATTATTTTCTTAAAAAAGTTCTCCCCCGCACTCTCTCAGCTCGCCGCCCCACTCCACCCACTCACAGGGAAAAATGTACCTTTTCATTGGACAAATAAATTCCAAAAGGCATTCGAATCAATTAAAGAGGTGTTTTATCCCCTCCCATTTTAAAACACGTTTATCCCACCAAGCCATATATCGTTGCATGCAATGCGTCATCAATAGCTGTTGGAGCAGTTTTGCTCCAGGAGCACGATGGCTTGGAACACCCAGTCACCTACTTTTCCCAAAAATTTGCCTCTATGGAGCAGTCTTGAGCTATTTACAACAAGGAGTTGTCAGCTGTTGCATGGGCCCTAACTCATAGGAGGTACCTGTTACAGGGTGCCTGACATGAATTAACAGTTTGCATGGATCACCAGGCCCTGTTGTACTTTCATAAACCCCAAAAATTGGCACACCGACAAGCCCAAACCTATTGGGACCTGTGCAGTTTCAACTTCAAATATGAATTTGTAAAAGGTGCACTAAATGTACTTCCCAATTTTCTCAGCTGCAGCCCCACCCACAGTTCTGCAGATCTGGAGGAAGTGGATCTTTTTACTGTGATTCCTATCACCCAGATCTTGTCAATTGTTCCCTCTGTTATTTCTTCCGTTGCTCTGGCCCCTGACGCTCCATTAGTTGCTCAGGTCTTAGACAGTCAAATGGTCTGCCCTGAGGGCGTGGAGTTGATCGAGCAATTATTCCAATAGAAGCCTAAGCAATCCCTATACTCATTAAAGGAGGGTCTTATATATTTTAGATCTCGCGTTTGGGTTCTCCCCTCCTTCCAAACTGAGGTTTTTCGCACACATCATGATCCCCCCACAGTTGGTCACCCAGGTTCTAAGAAATGCATCGATTTGATCAAGCAAACCTACAATTTGGCAGGTTTGAAGAAAGAAGTCCCAGCCTGGATCACCGATTGTGTTACTTGCACCAGGGCCAAGTCAGATCATTCTAGCAAAAACGGCCTCCTGCACCCCTTACAACAGGTGGAGGGCCCATGGACATCAGTGTCTGTGGACTTTATCTTCGAGCTCCCCTGTTCAAATGGGTTACAGCGGTGATGATAGTGGTGGATTGCTTCACAAAATTTTCCCTTTTTATACCTTACACTTCTGCAATTACATCTGAAGAAACTTCCCACCTTTTCGTACGCCATGTCTTTTCAATGTTTAATCTCCCCCAGGAGATCATCAGTGACCATGGCTCTCAGTTCACCGCGTGGTTTTGGAGCGAACTCTTATCAATCCTGAAAATATTCCCCTGTCACTCCATGGCGTATCATCCTCAGTCTGATAGCCAGACCAAGCGGGTCAATCAAGTTCTTGAGCAGTACTTGCGTTGCTATGCTGCAGCCGCGCAGGATACTTGAGCTGATGAACTCCCTTTCGCCCAATTCGCATACAATAATGGAACCCATGCATCCATGGTGTCTCCCCTATGAAGCAATGTTTAGTTATAATCCTTCATTTTTGGTCAGACCGTGCTTGCAGCCAAAGGTTCAAGCTGCCGCGGACCATGCTGCTCATATTAAATCAACTCAAGCCTTAGTGTGGGAACACCTCACCAAAGCTATAGACAATTACAAGCAGTTCACAGATTGAAAACGCCTTCCAGGTCATAAGTTTACAAAGGGTTCTTACATTATTCTCAACACCCATCATTTAAAAGTCCAGGCTCCTTCCTGCAAATTAGCCAGTAGACGCGTGGGTCCTCATCTGGTGGAGGAGGTATTGGGTAACAGGGCGTTCCAGTTAAAGCTTCCCATGAATTGAAAGCAGCATCCTGTTTTCCATGTCTCTCAGCTGTCACCCTTCAAGGGTGCAATACCCACAGAACTGGAACCGATCATCATCAAAAATGAAGAGGAGGTTGAGGTAGAAGCTATCCTGGCATCCCAGAAATCCTGACGTTCTGTACAATACCTCGTGGCTTGGAAAAGGGTATCCAGCTTATGAAAATAGTTGGGTCAAGGCGCGCGATTGCGCGAATTGCATGGACCTGGTTGATGCGTTCCACATCTCCCACCCCTGAAGCTCCCCACCCTCCCAAAAAAGTCGCGTCTCTTATGGCAATCAAGTTACCCAAGGCGCACAAGAATGTGGCTCTTGTGCAGTTCCCCGGTGGTGGGCTCCTTCCTTTGGGAAAAGGAAAGGGGTAATGTAAGTCCTGGGGAACGTCCCCTGGTGGTTGATCAGGCCATTTTTCCATTTCCAAGTAAGAAGGTACTAAAGAGGATGGCTGTATCCCTCAGTACTCAGGGCGATCTCGCTCACATAGTAGACGAGCGCTGGGTAACAGCCCTCCCACTTCTGATACCACTCCTGATACCCACACTCTCCTCAGCAGAATTGCTATAAGGAATTAGTGAAATTTGCGCCAAGATCACTGAAATGAAATCGATTGTAACCAATTTGAGTGGCAATCAGCCTGATGCTCATATTTTAAATGGTCAAAAAGGCATGAAGACTGAGCTATCAGCCAGAATGCCTGATAGTTGTGATTCAGTTAACATGATGATTGAAAAATCTCCCATCTCCAAAATCCGATGGGCATCACCCCAATGGGCAGGTAATAGCACCAGACACCATCAATGAGGTTTTGAAGCTTCCTGTTAACAAATTGGGTGTTGCGCCTGATACAATGCTACTGACTGAACAAATGGCCCAGCGACTGAGCATGGGCAGGTTGGGCGTCCCAAACCTGTTCCCAACCAAATGGGCCCACCCCTATGTGGGGTGGCCTTGGGGGATTCCACCCTCGTCAAGCTAGATGCTGTCGCACCAACCATCAGAAATGTAGTAGAGCCTTGGTTTGGACGTTTGAGGTCAAACCAGCAGTGACTCAGCCCACCGCCAAATTTTGCAATGTCAGTTCCCAAGGAACAAACCCACCTATTCCCAAATAATTTTCTAGTTAGGCTTAATTTGTGGGACCCAATCCTGGCTTGGTTTCCCCAAATCGACTAAAATTTAATCAGTCACATCATACTGATAAAATTGTTGGTCAATTTTCTTTTCTAAATTCTTATTAAAAACCTTTTTCCAAAAATTAGTTTTTATATGTTAAAAATTAAGCCGCCTTATCCACTGACATTCTTGTACCCCTCGGGGTTAATGGCCATGTGCATCTGGCACTTTATTTTATGCCTATATGAAATTCTGGCTCACCAGCAGATATTGGTGGAACTCCTTTCTGGTTCCAGATTTGTCATATCAGCAGCAGTGCCCCAGGCATTATGGTTTGCATTTTGGATACTCTGGCATCTGGGCTGGCAATTATTTCTAATTCTTTCTTGCTGTTCGCCTGACAGGAACCCCAAGAATTGGGGCAACACTATTATGACTACTAACCAGGCAAATAGTGCCTAGTTGGAAAGTCAAATTTCTACAACTTTGTGGGTAAACCTAGGGATTGCATCAAAGGTTTCTCCCCAAGTCATGACTAGTTCAAAGCCAGCACCAACGCGGGGACCACCCCTTTTATAGGCTTGGTGGGGGTCCCCAGGTGCAATAAATTTCACAAAAGGGTATTGGCTAAAATTTACTAAATCATTACCCCACAGTTACATATTGCCAACGATTAACTCCTCATCAGTTGTTCAGCCATATTGAAGTGAGTTTTCCGAGCTTTGATAAGCTAAAAGCCATATTGCTTAATTCAAAAATTCCCAAGCCATCCAAACGTCAATCCTTGACATTTTATTCACTTTTATTGATATATTGATTGGATTCTCTCTTTTAGCCCCAAGCGATGCCTAATAAACTGCTATAAAAATTAACCCTTTTTACTATTTATTTGTTCCAATTATTTTCATATAAGTGTTGAGAATAGCCCCTCACATTTATTGTTGGATTCAAGGCAAAAATACACCAGCGAACCTCCTTTAAAGCCAAAAATCCAACAAGTGGTGCTAACTACAGGGGGACATGTACACCACAAAAACCACTAAAACGATGGAAATAAACCCTAGCTAGCCTCCATTGAACTCCAGCTAGATAGTGCTCTGTCTTGCCTTAAATGGCTCAAGCAGCACTTACTACAATGCCCTGGTTATAAATAAACCCCTCTGCGAGACGAGTTCATACCTGGTGAGGGCAGTATTGCCAACTTCCTTTATGTTTATAATCTGTGATGGAAAGAGCAACTGACTGGCAAAAAATCCAGTACATTATTACTTATTTAAATTAAATAGCACAAGAAAGAATGGTCCCCACCATGGTCAACCTCAACACTTTGGCAGAGGTTAAGCAAGCGCTACTTAATGAATTTGTTTCTAAACAAGGTTTGCAGCGACAAAAACAGGCTTTTATGTGCCTTAGTTTGTAAGATGGAAAATCAATCATCTCTAATCTTGAGCTCTTATATACTAAAGCTCAACTTTTGTTGTTTGCCCAAATGCTCTCTCTTGATGATGCAATTGCGGCTATCTTGGCTGGCTTGGCATCTCATCCATCCTTGGCGATGCATCTCTCTTCTGTAAAGCTCACATTTAAAACTGTACAGGATATCATGGAGGCTTTATGAGCAGTTGAAGATATATATGAGCTTAACCCTGCACAGGGAGCTATGATCCAAGCTTCTACGCCAATCAATTTAGCATCTACTACGTCTGTTTCCATGTAGAAACCTACTCCTATGGAGTTGCTATCAATCACTGTTTCCTCTTCCAATAATGATGATCAGATGGTAATGGTGGTGGTGGGGCAGTGCTCCCCTTCATCTTCAGTTCAAAAGACTCAGCTGGTGAAAACCGTAGCCCCTTTGCTTTTCTCATCTTCTTCTTCAGAGCAGCTTTCCCAAGTGGTCTCAAAACTGGCTTCTAAGCCCAAACCCTTTCTCAGGTCACACAAGCTACACAGCCTGTTCTACAGAAGCACACAGCCACTGAACAACCCAAAGATGTTGAAGTTAAAGCATCCACCTCCACGGTGCTATCCCCTCAACCTCTCATTCATCTAACTCTAGTCTGAAACCTATCTCCCTGAGGCAGTAAAAACCCCTTACTTTGAAGGTCGAAACTTGAGCTGTGATAATTCCAACGCCTCTCCCAAAAGTTAATAAGGTGGATGAGCAACCCCAGGACCTATCACCCCTAAGGGAAGTCCTAAACCTACCCCACCACCTATGGGCTCCCTAACCTGTATTGGTAACCCCTTTGATGAAGAGTCTGAGGGGGTGATAAAAATGTTGGTCATAACGTTTTAGGAGCCCCAGGTGAAGTAGAGGTACCTGATCTATTGAACCCTGAGAGAGTGAATTGGGTAAGATCCCTCTCAATCTTATCTTTGGAAAGTGATAAGGGATCTTGAGATTATTGACACTGCCAGTGATGCTGACCAGCTCATTGCCACATTTCTCCAATCTACCCAGTGTGTTCATACCCTGCAGACTATCTAGGAGAAATACCCTGAAACGGCCAAAAAACTTGTCTCCACTTTTCATCTAAAAGAGGTCCTCTCTATTCCCCCCTCATTGTGTGGTATTTTAACTAAATTGGAGGCCATTGTAAATGGAGTATGGGTTAAAGCTATTCTTGACACTAGGTCCCCAGTGAACGTTGTGTCAACAAAGCTCATTAAGAAAATTAAGCTGGCTCCTGACCTTGACTACACTCTAGAGTTTAGGACTGTGGGTCCAAATAATACCCACGCCATTGGAGCCTATTATTCGCTGCTTTTCGCTTTGGAAAGCTTCTTTTGTTGGCTCCAGCAGTGGCTTTGACTAATAACACCTACGATTTACTCATCAGAACCCAATTTATGCTCAAATTCGATGGTGCTATTTATTTGAAGCAGGGCTATCTCTCCCTGCTTAACTATGAGATCCCTCTGATCCTGTCTAATGATGAGCTAAATTAATAGGATTATGTTTGCACAGGTGAGTATCCCTCCTCCGTTTTATCCCTGCATTATACCACGGAAGGAAAGCATAAAAAAACTGTTGCCTCCCTCCGTGGATGCCCTGGAGGGTATCCCTTTCTATGCTTCTGAAAAGGTGGTCATCAATGCTGGGGAACAAAGGGTAGTTGACACGAAGTTTACCATGCAAATCCCCCACAGCTGCCTACTGCACCTCATTAGCATAAATGGAGTTAGTCTTTTTGAGCCCAGAGTTTTGCCAGGCGTGTTAGACACCACCTATCATCGGTCTATTAACCTTTTTCTAGGGAATCTCACCCAGAAGGATATGGTGGTAAAAAAGCATCAGGAGATCGGAAGAGGCCTGCTGATACCCATTAAGGACATCAAAGCAATTCCACTGTATTGGGTTATGACAAATATGAGCTTACCTGCTGACCAATCCATATGTACCCTACCTTCTGTTCAGATCTCTGATGAACTAACCCCAACTGAGCTGGATAAAGTCCACAAATTACTTGAGGCATACAGCAACATTTTCTCAAAAATCTAATAATGACTATGGGCATATGAAGGGGTAGATGCATATAATTGAAGTTGGTGATGCTAAACCCATTCACTCCAAGCCATACTGCAAATTAAAGGTTGAGGAGCTACAGATGCAGACGGAGCTCAAACAGCTGTTGGAAGCTGAATTGCTGGTGCCGTCAAAAATCCCTTGGTCCTCCCTCTTCTTTTAATAAAGAAGAAAAATAAAGGTCATCAGGTAGTGATGGACTATCACAAATTAAGCAACCTCACCAAGAAGGATAGTTATACTATCCTCATATTGATGACGCTCTGGCCAAACTCTCTGGGTCTAAATACTTCTCCACCATGGACCCGGCTAGTGGTTATTGGCAAATGGACCTTTCTCCACAAGACCAGGAGAAATGTGCTCTTATTTGCAGTGAGAGTCTCTTCTAACCTACCTGAATAATGCAAGGGTTTTTTAAAGTGCCCGCCACTTTCCAGCAATCAATAGATCATATAATGGCAAGTTTTAGAATTAGGTTGCGTCATCATCTAACTCAATGACATTACATTCTTCACTAAGTCTTTTAATGAACACCTCGCACATCTAAAGGAGGTATCTCAACGCTTGTGGGCTTCTAATATCAAAGTAAAGCTTTTTAAATGCACTTTTTCATAGTAAGCTGGATTTCCTTGGACATGTTATCTCAAAAGATGGGATACAACCGCTCAAAGATAAAGTCGAAGCTATTTCCAAGATGCCTGCACCCAAAACCCTTCGCAATATCCAGATATTATTGGGAATTATAGATTACCATCAATTTATCCCAAAATTCGCTCAGCTTAGTGAGCCCCTCGTATGGCTCTTAACTAAGAACACCCACTTCCATTGGGGTGCTGAACAAAAGACACCTTTGAAACCCTGAAGGCGCTATTGCAAAAAAGGCCAACTCCGTCACCCTGACTACAACAAACCCTTCATGTTATTAGCAAATGCTTCTGACTACGCTGTGGGAGCTATATTGGCTCAATTGGATGAGCATGGAGTCGATCATCCCATGTCTTACTTTAGCAAAATGCTTTCAAAAGCTGAGCGTAATTTCAGCGTCACGGAGAAAAAGTGCTTGGCTGTTATGCTTGCTGTCAAACACTCCCCCCATTCCTATATGGGTTCCTTCAAAGTAACCACAGACCACGCCTCTCTAAAGTAGTTGCAGAATATGAAGGACCACAGGGGCGGTTAGCTCGCTGGGCTCTGAAGTTCCAGCACTATGATATAACTATTAATCATTGGGCAGGAACGCGCCACATGAATGCAGATGGACTAACACGGCTGCCCATTCTTCACTTAGACAATAGTGAGGCTGAGAGGCTACACAATCTCCTCATGACTCCAGATGCATGGGCTGATGAAAATGAACCACCACAAAAAATTCTCTCTCAACACTTCCGCAACACCAAGGTGGAAAATTGAAAGTTATATAAAAAGATAGGAGTAAATTGGTTGCCCTATCTCAGGCCATCAGAGAGACTTCCTGTCATCTTGGAGTCCCACACTATCATGGGGCATGGCGGAGTACAAAAAACAAAAGATTGGGTGAAAGAGCGGTTTTACTGGGAGGGCATCTTAGAAACCATAACCAAAGTTTTGGATGCATGCCTGACCTGTAAAAAACAATCCAGCTTCAAGGCTTGATATTAATATCAACCTACAACACCTCAACAACCCTTCCACACCATAAGTTTGGATGTGATAGGTCCTCTCCCTCAGACCACAGGTGGCAATCGCTATATCTTAGTTGGTATTGATTATTTCACCAAATGTGTTAAAGCTGTAGCTCTCCCCGCTCAGACTGCTAAAGCCACAGCCAACTTCTTACACCAATACATTTTCACCCAGCATGGATGTTCCCAGGTCCTCCTAAGTGATAATGGAAAAAAAAATTACCTCCTGAGTGGTGAAGCTCCTTGCCATCTCTATGGGAGCACAACAACCCTATTTGGCCCCTTATAACCCATCCACAAATGGTGCTGTAGAAAGAGTTAACAGAACCCTGGTCTCCATACTCCACGAAATGGCCAATTCAGACCCTCTCCACTGGGATCTTTATTTATCAGTGCCCTCATGGTCTATCAAATCAGTTATCATCGCATCCTAAAGATATCCCCATTCTGTGTATTATATGGCCAAGAACCTGGGAGACCAGCACTATTATTAAAAGATATTTTTACTAACAAAACTGACCCAGATGTCAGATTCTGGTGGTTGACTCAAAAATAAACCTTTTGACAACCATCAGATTGGTCTGATTACCCTTTCAACGCTTGAGCTAACACCTATATTCTCACCTCAAAGCCTATTGCAATCATACAATTTGGGCCAAACATATCAATGTCATTTTGATCAAGTATTTTATTAAAGCGATTGGCCTGAATACACTCACATATTATGGCCATTTTCCTATGAATCAAATCTTGGCAATCGGTCCTGATTATTGGGAACACTATCAACTCACCTGTATACAAAATCGTTTGGGACCAAGCTGAAGTTAACGTCTAAAAATCCCAAAGATTATCAGAAAAACAAAAAAACATAATCAATTTTCCACCCTAGGGCGAAATTTGTATGTTGATCCGCGTAATTGGCTTGATAGCACTTGCATGAACTGCCCAAAAGGAAGTACCTAGTGCTATTGAGGGAGAGGCCTACTAATGTCCCAATTAGGGGTGCGTCATTTACTTCAATTGATGCCAAAATTTCACAGAAGGTTTATTTCGTCAGCAGTATGACAAAACTGAAATCCAGAAGATCCCAGACGATTTTGCATGCTTTTATCACAATTTTTGTAACTGAAATCCTCCCAATTTTGAGAGTATATTTTTCTACCAATAAAACTAAGAAAAGGTTCAGTCATATCAGTTCAAGGGCCAAACTGAGGTGGTAAGATATCTGTTGAAACTTTGTGCTGGAATGTGGCCAGGAGATGCCCTAGAGGTATAAATACTGGGGCCTGACCTAATGACCATTATTAAGTAAATAGCTTATAATAATATTTGTTTTTATTTTATCCTCTAATTTGTTTTTTCAGAGTCTTACCTTTGGAGAAGTTTTAGCAAGCTGAAAGTGCAGCTTTTATTAGATTCTTCCTCAGTTGAAGTTTCCAAATACATTTGGAAATATAATCCCCAAAATTGACCATAAGCGTTGAGGCTATATTAATAGGCTTAGTGAGTTTCCAAATGGTAATTATACCATAAGCCACTGGCCATATTGAGGATCATCTGGCGGAACTTCATCTCAAATGAGCATGCAGAATATTAATTTTCAGGTGAGCGATCCTCAGATTTTGACAACTGGTGCTCACTCAAAACCAGTGACACTCTCCAAAATGGATTCCAGTAACCAATTTCTGGCAGATTTGGCCAGATGAACAAGTGACATTGAGATGGAAACTACTGACAAGGCCATCTCGAATTATTTTCCATGTCACCAAGGATCCAAAGCTGGTACCTCATACACCCAAAATCTTGTCATAGAAGGGGGAGCTCATGCAGCTAAACCAGCTATCCCAAATATGGATGAGGGTGATGCCTTAAACAACAAGAAATTTTCAAAAATTTGGATGGTTGTGTCAATATTGCAGGCCAGAAACACTGAAATAACTCAGGAAATTTGGGAACTCAGAATGTAATTATCAAATTCAAATCCCTGAGTAGATAGTATGGGCAAAAACATTAAAAGCATAACGTCCAACTAAGCTTTATTTGAAGAAAAGCATGACAACCTCAAAAAACAAAGTGGCTGATGCTCACCCAGCTATGACAAAAGAAAAAGCTCTGTCCATTCGGCCAAAAAACAGTTTGGGAAAACTAAGGACTGAATCTATGCATCAGAATCCAGTAGTTCAGAGCAATATCATGAAACCAAATCATCAGAAATTGACACTGATGCAGAAACTGATATTTTGAATATCCGTTCTATACCTAGAATCCTGGCAGCAATCCCTACTCCAGATACTTCTCAACGGGAAAGAGGGCCAATTATGGGCAATGATACACCAAGACATTCAAGAAGAAGTATAACCCCTGTGCCTGAAACAGGGCGAGATGACTTTAAACTATTGAATTTACCAAAATTTGATAAAGATGGAAACATTCAATCTTTCCTCAAGTTACTTGAAAAAGCAATGAGAGGAGCATCAGACCATGCAAAAGGATTGGCACTGATTAACTCACTCGATGCTCATAGCTGTGACCTCGTTATGCCCTATTTGGGTGACGATTGGTCCTATATGGATGCCAAAATTGCAATAACAAAACAGTTTGGAGACCTGAGAAACTAGAAATTCGAAAAAGTGAGCTTCTTAATATCAAATTTAAACAGAATAAAACTATTAAAAACTTTGCAGATATATTCTTCCATGAGGCACAAGTTCTGCGTGGGTGCAATGCAATAGATAACCTTGACACCAAGATTTCATTGGAGCACGCGATTATGCCCTTCCATGAACTGCACAATGTCATGTTGCCTGCATTCAATGGAAGCTTGGAAATCCAAGAGCTTACAAATTACTTAAGGAGTTGTTCCCGTAATTTCAATACCCCTAATCGGGCCAAAGATCAGCAAAAATTCAGATTTTCAGGCCCAAAAAGCAACACTATGTCCGACCAGGGTGAAAAATATAAAAATACAAACCAGGATTTTGAGCAAAAGCAGCAAACAGGGCTGATTACATGCCACAAATGTGGTCAACAAGAACATTTTGCTAGACAATTCTACATATGGTCCAACAAAAAACCTGGAGAACTTTGCTCTAGAATTCAGCAGCGACAGTGAGGCAGGAAAAGAGCAGGTGGAGTAGATGCGGAATGCTCTAAATCCACCAGTTTTCAAACCATTCCACCTGACCCTGGTGAGCTCTTTAGGGCTGAAGATGTTGCTGAAAATAACTGTAACGGTCAGAAACGTCCCAGTTTCCAATCGCCATCTTATCTTAGGTTTGATGCAATTCACATCGAATGTCCAGTGTGAGCTGGACTCTTGAGGTATTAAACCTCAGAATTAGGAAACTTGGAGTGAGAAAAAGATGAAATAGGTAAGCGAGGTTGCAAACCCCAGAATTAACCTTATTTTATTTATTATTGAATAAAAAGTCGCTGACAAACAGGATCCCGATAATCTGATGTCACAAACACACCAAGGAAAAGACAGGATATTTGAGGGAGATTAAACCCCAAAAATCCAAGTTTTTGTTAATGCGACAAAAACTTGTTGTGTGCGTATCATCAGGTAAGATAAGGTAAGGGTGGCCCTGAGGCCACCAGAGAAAGAGAGAATTCCAAATGAAGTTCAGAATTTTGCAGGCTCAACCTTAAAGGTCTCCCTTCTGGGGCCTCACCTAAACCATTGATTAGGCTTGCAAGCGCCTAATCAATAATTCAGGTGAGGCACAACCCAGCGCTAAAACCCAACAAACACCAAAAATCTTTTAAATGGATCAATTTGGATTCAGAAAATATGAACCTGAATTAAAATGCAATGAACAGATTAATACCATCCATTGTATCACCCCCTATTAAAGAAGGCCCCCTCCCCAAAGAGGGGCCCCACAGCTGGAGGCCGCCACCATGAGGGCTTCCTGGGGCGAGTTACCTCGAGCCCCATGAAAATTAGCTGGGAGAAATTCTGGGCCTCTTTCGGGAAAAAGATAAAGGTGAGAGTGAATTGGGACTGGGCTGCCAGAATCAGCCCATCTGGCATGAGGAAGCACGCCCAGCACTTGGCTGTTGTGCGCCTCCCCTCCCACGCCCCAGTTGACAATGGTCTTCCTATCCTGACCAGGAAGGCGCTCTCTCCAACTGAAGTGTGGAAGGGGCGCGCGGTCCAGCGTGGCTGGATGGCCATCCCCATACCAAATGGACTGTCCATAGTTGAGAGAGCCCTGCTGGGCCAGGTCCCCTCAGTGCCAACTAAATCCCTGGTGGGGGGAAAGGCCCCACCAGAATTTTGCGCCAATGTTCACTTCAGGTCCAGGGCTAGCCATCAGTCACCAGCTCCCTCCGGTGCTGGTTACTCAATAATAGGGACCTGATGCAAACACTGAGGTCAGCCGAAATGAGGATCTGGTTGCATGCTGGCAGCACATGCGATTCAGAATAATGTAACAGTCAGAAACATCCCAGTTTCCAATCACCATCTTACCTTAGGTTTGACGCAATTCATGCCAAATGTCCAGCGTGAGCTGGACTCTTGAGGTAGTAAACCTCAGAATTAGGGAAATATGGAGTGAGAAAAAGATGAAATAGGTAAGCAAAGTTGCAAACCCCAGAATTAACCTTATTTTATTTATTATTGAATAAAAAGTCGCTGACAAACAGGATCCTGATAATCTGATGCCGCGAACACACCAAGGAAAGACAGGATATTTGAAGGAGATCAAACCCCAAAAATCCAAGTTTTTGTTAATGTGACAAAAACTTGTTGTGCGCGGATCATCAGGAAAGATAAGGTAAGGGTGGCCCTGAGGCCACCAGAGAAAGAGAGAATTCCAAATGAAGTTCAGAATTGTGCAGTCTCAACCTTAAAGGTCGCCCTTCTGGGCCTCACTTAAACCATTGATTAGGCTTGCAAGAGCCTAATCAATAATTCAGGTGAGGCACAACCCAGCGCCCGAACCTGACAAACACTAAAAATCTTTTTAAATGAATCAATTCAGATTCAGAAAATTCGAACCCAAATCAAAATGCAACGAACAAATTATTACCGTCTGTTACAATAACCATATCATGGCTAATAAAGTCATGATGGTTACTACTAGGGCCACAGCAAAAGCAACTAAACACTTGAAAATAACCAAAGAAGCCCAAGAAGAGGTATCAAAACTTTATGCAAAGCAAATTATAAGTCAGGGTTTGGACCTACAACCAGATGTTCAACTGACCTACCTAAGCTTAATAACGTTCAATTATCTATTCCCATGAAGACCTTAGCAGATAACTTCCCAAATATTTGCTCAATCCTGAAATCACACCTGGAATCGGGCTGCAGTCACAGCATTCATACAATAAATACCTCTGAAAATTACTCTGAATGTACTTATGTGGACATAGCAGTGAACAAGGTGCAAGTTTGGGCCATTGTCAATGGTGGTACTCCCATTAATATAGTCAGTACAAAGTTGGTTAGAAAACTATAAATTGCACCTGATGTTGCCCACTGTCAGGAATATGTAACCGCTGGAGCATATACAACTAAATCTCTGGGCGCCTACAGTGCCCTACCTCTCAGCTTTGGATCTATTGTAGTAACAGACTTTTGCTATAGTATTGGCAAATACAAACTATGATATCCTAATCAGGACTGAATTCCCAAGAAGATATGGAGTTGATACCAATCATAAGGACAATAATCTCACCATCCTTGGCCAGACCATTCCAC